>JAVQJD010101005.1:0-16851 GCA_036023655.1 Nannoperca australis
CGTCGGCCCCCATGAGGAATTTTGCTGCCTTTATTATCGTTGTTCACCCGGGCTTCATAGAGCAACTACAAAACGTTACACCCACACACACACACACACACACAGAGTTAATCACTGTCATTGCTGGAGGGATTTTCTTTTCTAAAACGTATTGTTCCTCGTTGACGTCTTGACAGTTATTTGTGAGAGATGAGTTTTCTGCAACATTGATGCTGCTGAGCCACAGTTCGGCTGAAAGTGAGTGCAGGCAGAGTACGTAGCACAGATGCATGGTGGGTAGTCTGCACAATACTTTAACAATAATTGATTGAATTTAACCACAGTGACTAAAACAGGCAAGATTTCTGCCAGTAAAAATAAACAATACAATTCAAAACCTTTGTCTGCAGCACTTTGGTGTCATTGCATTAGTGTAGATGTCATCACACTAATACTTCATTTAATAACACTGACATTATTTTGTATTTTGTGCCAATATTTTTTGTTTATTTGTCTATTTTTGTCTTTGTTTCTAGATTAACTTCAGATGCAAGCCGACCTTCAGAGAGGGAGGATCCCGGTGCCTCAGAGATGTAAGTATGTGTGTGTGTGTGTGTGACTATATACATTTGTGTGAAGAGAAAACGTGAACATGTCAAGTATTTCTCTCTCCGACAGCAGAACATACTGAGACATCACTGGGTTCACAGACGGAGACAGGAGGGGAAATGTAGACAGTGTGGAAAGGTAAGCACACACACACACACACACACACACACGTTGTTATTGATCATGCGGACTACCTGGACCAGTGTGTCTCTGTCTGTTTCTGCAGAGTTTTCAACAGAAGTTCTTCCACAGTAAAGAAATCATCGCCATCAGCTGTTCCTGGTGCAAACAGGCTGTGAGTCATTCATCACTGTAGAGCAAAGCAACGATGCACCCGTTGTTCTAACATCAATACAACATTATCAAAAACATTTGAGAGATGTTGAATGGAAAAGAGGTGGTGAAGATGTAGAACTCGTCTTTGATTAAATGATCATTTCTTGCAGTTCCACAATAAGGTGACGTGCTTCATGCTGCACCAGATTGAGGAGCCGTGTTCGCTGGGGGCCCACGCCGGAGTCATAGTACCACCCTCCTGGATCATCAAAGTCAGGAAACCACAGGTGTACACACACACACACACACACACACACACACACACACACACACACACACATAGCCACACACACACACACACACACACACACACACTCCCATTACAGGCGTCCCTCACCAGTCTGGTTGATAAAGTTCACCGGCTGTGATTTTGTGACATCCAAATATGTTGGATCCAAATTTAAAACTCTAAAAGAACGTGTGAGTGTGTTTGGGCTCTGATGTGATATGAGCTGACACATGTCTGATCTGTCTGAGGGAACTCTGGGTTTGTGTCTCCACCATCACACACACACACACACACATCCACGCACGCACACACATGCACACATACACATCACATGCTTTATTGCACTTTTAATTACCATCACAAGGGACATGGTGACAGTGAACTAACCATTGAACTCTCTCTCTCTGTGTGTGTGTGTGTGTGTCTGTGTGTGTGCCTGCGTGCGTGCGTGCGTGCGTGTGTGTGTGTGTGTGTGTGTGTGTGTGTGTGTGTGTACCCCAGAGCTCACTGAAGAACTCTGCAAGGAGAAAAAAGCGGACGTCTTTCAAACGAAGGACGAGCAAGAAGGGACTGGATGTAAGTGTCATGAACACCAAATACAAGCATGGAGGTTTGTCAGACACCGACTGTAACAACAAAGATCAGTGGACGTCAGTGTGTTGTGTTGGTGTTTATAGGAGATTTACCAGGGGAGCAACCAACAATCATTCTCATTACAATATTGATTACTGAGTCCGTCTGGTTTAAAAAAATAAAGATTAATCAAGTTATTGTTGACTCACCGTTAGCATAAGGCTTCTTATGATGGTTTATAATCTGGCAGACGTGTGTGTGTGTGTGTGTGTGTGTGTGTGTCTCAGTGCATGTATCCATGTGCTGTATATGTATGTTACATACATGGGAACATATATAAGTGTATTTCTATGTGTTATTGCCTTCTCCCTGATCTTTGTCAAGCATGATGTGACGTGATGTTACAGAAATAAAAGGCATTATTATTATTCTCTGTGTCTTAGAGATGTTGTGTTCAGACGACATGGGACCTTAAATCATACATATTCGTGGTTTAGAGTTGTGGTTTAGAAGAAGCCCATTTAAACGTTCGGCACAGGACGGTGGAGATTATTTATGAGCCCCGGGAAGTCGGGGATAAACGACTTGAGCGCTAACTGATTATCAGAAGGTTTGTTTTGGAGTTTAGTGACTTTTTTCACGTCTTTCTTTCTCCCTGACTCCTTCTTTCCTTCTTTAGGAGTCTAAATGGCGTCCGTTCATGTTGAAGCCTCTCCCCTCTCCTCTCATGAAGCCCATCTTGGTTTTTGTGAATCCCAAGAGCGGCGGTAACCAGGTGAGCCAGCTGTATTTATACCTGAGGTACCTTCAGGCCTCAGTAGAACCAGTGAGTCTATAAATCATTTCTTGTGTGACTGCTAACTACCGTTCTACTGAACACGCTCACACAGGAGAGATCCACATCGTGACGTTATCAGATTTTAATAAACTTTATTAAGTCACACCTCCACAGGGTGTCGGCGGCTGCTTTATCTGAACTCATGTAGAAAACCTTTGTGTTCAGCAGCCTTCAGTCGCCCCACGGGAATTATTACAGCCTGCCGGTGACAAGACGTTTAATTAGGAAGGTGTCAGTTCAAACAGGATTAGTTTGATCAGATAATCTGATTTGAGATGTCTTTGTGCTAATTTTAATTATAGGAGAGAAGATTGTGCAGTTGTTAGTGTGCTTTTTAAAATAGTGTTATATTAGAAAAGCCCTGACTGTTGTTCTGTCTCCCTGTAGGGTGCCAAGGTGTTACAGATGTTCATGTGGATCTTGAACCCTCGACAAGTCTTTGACCTGTCACAGGGTGGGCTGCGAGAGGCGTGAGTACCCTGCCAAGTACCCTTGGGTTAAAGTCAACGTGACATTGGGACTGTGACGGTGTGGAACAGCCTGTCTCACTGTTGTACTGTTAATGTTCACACACTATTATCAGAAGCCACTGCTGGGGGAATAAATGCTGTATCTTCTCACTTCAGTTTAAGTCATTTTCCTCTTTTATTGAAATACTCTGCTCAAGGGTTGAGCAATTTTCATGAAACTCGGACCAATTACAGCCACTCAACGCCAACCAGCGCTGCTTTCTGCTGAAGACGCTTCTTTTATTCTACATCCAGGCCTCTCTCTCTCTCTGCTTTGTGCACTTGGTGTGAATTGTCAGGTTGGATTTGTATCGTAAAGTGCCAAATCTGAGGATCCTGGCCTGCGGGGGGGACGGCACGGTAAGACTCTCTTCCATTCAAATCTATTTCTGCCACACGTGTTCTCTTCTATCTGCGTCTCTGCCGCTCATGCGTCCTGTGTGTGTCTCCCTGAAGGTGGGGTGGATCCTGTCCACTCTAGATGAGCTGCAGATGAACCCCCAGCCTCCGGTCGCTGTTCTTCCTCTGGGAACAGGAAATGACCTCGCCAGGACGCTCAACTGGGGCGGGGTGAGTTCCTAGCCTTGACTCCTGACAGGACGCGGCAGTTACTCCTCCCTGCATTTATTCATTATCCTCATTAAAATAAGTCAGATGAAAGTATAATTATCTCTGGGGTAAGTTATATTAAGATACAGCTGCATTTAATTACAATAAAAGGTCATATATACAGTATATACTTGGTGTATATGAACAAGTACAAATACAAAAGAATATAATATATCGCCACATGTTGATATGTTGGTAGAATAAATGTAAACACGGATTTAAAATGGTTCAGACGTGATCTGCATCGTCTGTCACATTAACAGGGTTTAGTTTTTACCACATGACACGGCAGGATAACTGGCACAGTATGTTGTCTTGAGCCCTTCCTTTCCTCTTTCCTTTCCTCTTTCCTGTCCTCCCCCTCTTCCCACCTCTTTCTTATTCTGCCCTCCTCCTTTCCTTTCCTTCCTTTCCCCCACATTTCCTTATGTTTCCTTCCCCCTTCTTTCGTTTCCTTCCCCCTCCTTTTGTTTCCTCTTCTTTTCTTCTCCTCCTCCTCCTCTTTCTGACACTCAGTTGTGTTATTCACTGCTGTATCTGTGTGTATGTATGTGTGTGTGTGTGTGTGTGTGTGTGTGTGTGTGTGTGTGTGTAAATGACCCTGTGACGTGTGTGTGTGTGTGTGTGTGTAGTCCTTGGTACACTGGTTTCCTGACCTTGTCCAGAGGGAGATAAAAGTAGACAAGAGAGAGAGAGTGAGAGAGAGAGAGAGGATGAAAGGAAGACAAAATACTCTCCATTAGAGAGACCTGGCTTGAATGACTAATGGGAAGGAGGGAAGAATAGGAAAGGAAGGCAGACGTAAATTGATGGTATGAGAAAGGGAGGTGTGTGTGTGTGTGTGTGTGTGTGTGTGTGTGTGTGTGTGTGTGTGTGTGTGTGTGTGTGTGTGTGTGTGTGTGTGAGTGTGTGTGTGTGTGTGTGAGTGAGTGTGTGTGTGAGACTCTGTCTGTCTGCGTGTGTGTGTGTGTGTGTGTGACTCTGTCTGTCTGTGTGTCTGTGTGTGTGTGTGTGTGTGTGTGTGTGTGAGACTCTGTCTGTCTGTGTGTCTGTGTGTGTGTGTGTGTGAGACTCTGTCTGTCTGTCTGTCTGCGTGTGTGTGTGTGTGTGTGTTACCGGTGAGGACGCAGGGCAGAGAGCGGAGGCCGGTGTTTGCAGCCACCAGCGAGGCTTCATACGAGTTCCTCTCGTCCTGCGGGAGAACCTGCTCCAACCGATTGTCCATGGACACCATCAGCACCCAGTCCCGGATCTGCTCCCGCTGGGCGTCCTGTCGCACACACAAACAGCACCACGGTGAAAAGTTAACGCTCCTTTCATCTGGAATAAGATTTGATACCAATTTAACGAGGAACTAGAGCAGCAACTTAGGATATTATTGATTATCGATTCATCAGTTTTTCCAATTTCAAGTCCAAAGACATTGAATTCACAGTAGCGTGAAACAATATCCTCATATTTAAGAAGCTGTAACCAAAAGATGTTCAAGGACTTAAGAGGAGTTATCAAATTTGTGTAGATTGATTAATTGATAAAGCGTCTTGTAATTAAATCCCTGAAACCATTCATCACAAACAGTAGATAAGAGTTCATAAGAATTCATAAATATTAATAATAAAAATAATAATAATATAAGAAATAAAGTGAGATTTATGAAGTTCTCTGTAACTTTCAGTTGTTTCTTTATCAGGCGTCAGTGATTTGGTTCAGCGGGGGGGCAGTCTCTGGTTGGATGTGCAGGCGCAGTGAGAAACAGGCCTCTGTGTCTTAAATATGCATTCATTCTTTATGTTGTTCACCTCATTTTAGAACAAAATATGTTTGTTTCAGGCTTGTGTCCGAGAACAGAACAGCGGGAATGTGTTTGGTAGAGCGGCGTCTTACGCTGACGCAGAGTTTGGTGGGAACTGGAACCTCGAAGGGGATGTCGGTGTCCAGGAAGTCAGAGTGATCCAGAGCGTCCAGGGTCCCCTCGTCAACCGCCTGGAGACAGAGATCCACCAATCAGAAGCACAGATTTCACTGACTCACGGTCAAACAGTCTGACAGTGTTGGGAAGGATTTCTCATGTGAGACATTAACTTCTGAGTTCACTCACATCACACAGATCCAGGAAGTGATTGAGGAAGATGAAGGCCATGTTCTCCCAGCCAACAGCCTGTTAAAAACAAGAGGAGGAGAGCGTGTGAGGTTCATCTGACACACAGGTTCATGAATCAGCCACAGGAAGCGGGATGTTCCTCCAGAACAAACGCTTCATGACATAAACGTTCACGTTTATCCCACAAATGTCCCGTTCTGTCCCGTTCACACAGGAACAACTTCAACACATGCAAAGAAGCTAACGAACGGACCACCACAAGATGCACAACACATTTTATATTATTATATTATTTGTTCAAAACTAAGTGGAAATGAAAAATGTAATCTCAGGTTTGCCTCTGGTCATCATATAACTTAACATAGAATATAGCAGAATTCACAAAAGGGTCAAACAGAAAGAGAAAACACGTAGTGAGAACATGAATGAAAGGAGCAGCTTGTAGCAGAGACTCTATAACCCCCCCCCTCACCCTGCAGGCCAGGCCGGCCTCGTAGAAAGCTTTGTCTGCAGGAATGAGCTCAGTGTGACGCAGCAGAGACACCGACAGCTTGGCCGCGACAGCGATCTGAAAATAGAAGAAGGAGAAGACGAAGAAGCTTTGATTTTAAATAAAACTAGCGAACCTGTCAGCAGCAGCTGCGGAGGGAAAAGGAAATGTCTGATCATAAAAAGATCAGTCGGATCAGAGGCGTAAGTCTGTTCTGGAACAACATCTTGATTATTTAGAGTCACTCTTGGACATATATTGCATGTTACAGGCTTCGTACAGCTTTTTAAGAGCTTTTCAAGCACTTTCAAGGTTCCTGAACCAAAGGTTTCCAGATTCTCCAAGCCTTTAATTGTTACTTTAAACTTCAAGGAGACCATAAACAAAAATGACGACGGAATGATTTCATTTCAAATATTAAAAGATGTTTGATGAGTCTGATATGAGGTTTATATGAGTGATCGTGTCGACGATGAAGCACTTTTCAAGGAGCATATTCCAAACCTTGAAAACACAGCGGTTCAAAGGTAAGCGTTGCGTACCAGCTGCTCGACTCCTCTGGCGGCGGATCGCGTGGCGTAGTAGTGAGCGATCAGCAGCAACTGTTCAAAGTCTTCATGAGCCGGAGAGTTGGCCTCGGCCGACCTGCACACGTTCTCACACTGAAATCGTTCAAACAGTGCAATTACATGAGAACAGTCTGTCACGTCATGTATACAATGAGTGAATTCATTCTGCTTCATCATAACACGGTGGGATGTACCAGCTGCAGCAGGAAGTCGCGCAGGTCGGCCCACAGTCGGTAAGACTCTGGGCCGTCGGTGTCGGGAAGGTTGATCAGTTCCAGGAACAGGCGCTTGTAGATGTTAAAGTTCTGAGAGTAAAACAACAGGATCATTTATTGGTTTGACCACAGATGCTTTGTGCTTATGTCACACAGTAAATATACAGGAAACAGGACGGTTTATCATGTGGTTGTAGCTTAAACGTCAAGTTTAAAAAGTACAAATTCAAGTTTGTGACTTTGTTGTTCTAATTTCACAAAACCACATACGTCAAAGTCGGCTGGACAAAATGAAAATCATCCAAACCAGCGTGTTGAGTCCGTAACGTCAGCAGAAGCCGACGTCTGTGCACGTTTGAAGAGACTAGATAACCCACAGCTTACACTTTGCTGACACTATTTCAGCTTCCAAGGCCTTGAGACGTATTTATAAAGTTCTGCTGACGTACTGAAGCCGGTACCTGAGGGTTAGGAGGCGCTCCGTGCAGGATGTAGAGCTGCAGAGCCTTCAGAGCCTCGTCCTCCTTGATGAGGTGCGTAGCGTACAGAGCCACGTACTTATGGAGGATCTGAAAGCTCTGAAACACAACAGGGACCGTGAGGAGCGCTGAACCAGAACCCCAGACCACACAATGTTAACGTTTTAAAAGGTTTCTTTAATTCAAGGGAAGCTGATTACCTGTTTAGAAGCTGTCTCCAGACATTTCTCCCACTGGCCTCTCTCTGCATACATGTCCAGAGCTGCCACCACGTCCACACCCACCAGCTACGACACACAGTCATACACTTCAAAAGCTGCTTGAGTTTGGACCATTTAAAGTATAAAAGTACTGTTCTTAATCTTGCTGTGTCTTGTTTTTGTGTGAAAGGACATTTGCAGAGTAAATCATGTAAACTAATTCTAACTGAACAGGAAATATATAGACACATTTCAGATTTATTTCTTGTGCACTTTGTTGATTCAAACCAAACCTACAGTATGAAATTGATAATTTGGCAATACTTCCTTAAGAGAACGTGTTAGATCCAGTCTGTAAGAGTGTGATGTGTAACTGTACGTACAGAGTCGACCTTTCCCTGGTTCTTCAGGTGCTCTTTGTATTTCTGGTCCACGTAGTCCTCGTACCTGTTAGAGATCAGAGTAATGACCTCCAGACACTCAACGATGCCTCCAGTTATTCCGAACTGGAGACAATTCTCTGCAGTTATAATCAGGTTATGTGTATATATAATCTCGTCTTCAAAAGCTTTAAAAGTGATTTTGAATTCAGTGCTTATCTTTGTTACCTTCAAGTGAGTGTGTGTGTGTGTGTGTGTGTGTGTGTGTGTTTACACCTCGGCTCCAGCTCCTTGGCGACTCTCTTGGCTTTGTTCCACTCCTCGCCCTCAATAAAGACGTCGATCGCCTCTTTGATGAGGTCCATGTTCAGGTAGAGCTCAGCAGCCTTGAACACGAGAGGAGAACACAACAGTTACAAACACCTGTGTAACAGGAAAGAGATGAAGCTGCTTAAAACAAGGCCGGTTTGTGCCAAGACGTGTCTGTGTGCGTGTGTGTGTGTGTGTGTGCGTGCGTGCGTGTGCGTGTTCACCCACAGCGTTGTACTTCCTGAGCTGCGTGAGTCGCGGTCCGACCACCTGGATCACCTCCAGCGCTCGATCCCCACTGAGGAACTTGATGGACAACTCTGCTGCCTGGAAACACACACACGCGCACACGCGCACACACGCACACACGCAGACACGCAGACACGCACACACGCAGACACACACACACACACTTGAAGGACACAGAAATAGGTCTTACGCAGAACCCAAAATATTATAGTGTTATTAAATGTCAAAATAACTATAATTTATATGATATATAATAAATATAATAAAATGTAAAAAGGTGTAAAAATGAACACTTTAACTCTATAATTGTCAATTTGTTGCAGCAAACAAACGAAACCATTTCTAATTGTGAAGGCAGGTCGAGGAACCAGCGTTCGTTTGTCTTTTTTAACAGGACAATGGTTCTTACTGTAAAAGGGCTGCAACTAGTAACTGTGTTCATTAATGATTCATCTCTTGATGATTCTGATCTGATTAATCAGATAATTAACTGTTGATCAGCTGATCATGTTACCGACCGACTGCTTCAGCTGTAATTCTTAATATCCACCTAGAAGTTGAACTGAAAGTCGGCCTTTATTGGTTAATATACACGACTTCCTGTAGTTTTCAGGTGCAACTGTGATCACCTTTGTTTCTTTAAAAACAAGTCATCTCTACTGTGCGTGCTCGGGTTCACCAGGAGACCACAGGGGCCTCACCCCCTCCTCCCAGAAGGAAAGAAAAGAGACAAACACCTATTGATCCCCGAGACCCTGTGACCTTTCCTTTAACAACCAACCAATCCAATTTCAAATGATCTCCTCTCCATGGCACGTCAATCAATAACACTATCAATCTATGCTGCTGTTGGTGACACAGTGAACCCCCCCCCCCCTGTCATTATATATGCAATGTCGAGCGTGAAAGAAGCCAAATGGTGACGCTTGATGTTTCTTGTAGCCCCCAAAACGTAGTCTTTTCTTCATTTCTAGAACCAAGACTTGTGAGCAGATTTGCTGTGAAAAGTTTAGCATTTTTACATTTTAACACAATAAACTAATCATTTCAGCTCTATTTATGTACATCGTTTATTTCAATCCATAACAAAGCATGATGTATTAGAAGCTCTTGGCCTGTTTTTGATGTAAAATATTAAAATATAATAAACAAAAAGCCATGAAGCGTCTAGAGAAACAGCTGGATTCTTTAATTAATCCAAACTTATGAGCCGATTTTCTATGAAACTATGTTTGTTTGTTTGTTTAAAACTGGTAAATAGGGCTGCAGCTAACAATTATTTTCCAGTAGTCTGTCAATTACTTTTATGATCAATCAATCACTAAGAGTCTAAAATGTCAAAACAATGCAGATTCTGACTGCATTGTTAATAATGTCGTAAAACACACAAAGAATCCATTCGTGGCTTCAACTGGAGCTACTTCTACTTACACTTCCATGTGTCTCATCTGACGCCCCCTCAGCTTTACCCCCCCGCCTGAGAACCACCGTCTTAATGGCTTTATCAATTAGTTAGCGGCTAATTCTCAGCACTGTACGGCAACAAGAGGAACTGTATTAGTGCTAACTGGACCCGCTGTAAATCTTTTACCTTCATCCAGCACTTCTCCATCAGCGCCGTGTTGGAGTCGTCCTTCACCTTCAGGTAGCACTCCACGGCCCGGGAGTGTTCGCCGGACTGCTCCCACTCCCTGGCCTGGTCCAGCAGCCCCTCCACCCCTCTGAAGCAAACACATTCAGTAGAGGGCCAAATCAGCACAACAGGAAATGGAAAACAAGGCGTTATGAAACACTCCTGGTATCTGGGACCAATTAGAAACCAAACTTTAAAGTAATTAAATTACGTTTTACTGTGATTGAACCTGCATACAGAGAAACGTCGTCTTACACTGAGACTGAAAAGTGCCAGAAATGAAGAAAAACTGGAGAAAACTGGAGAAAACTGGCAGAGGCAGGTTTTAATGTGTTGTTTACACTGTAATCAATTTGTGATCAGTAGCCGATTTTATCAGCAGGTATCAATGGACCCAACGGGGAACAGACTCATTCAGCTCCCACTGCAGCTGTAATCCAAACAACACGGTTCAAAAGGGGGCTCATGTGGTTATTCTCACTCCAGTTGAGCTGCAATGAACGCGTCTCTCTGTCGGCATGTTCTGGTTCCTGATCTCCGTCTTTTTCATCTCAGCAGAGGCTTCATCTCTCAGCAAACTACGATTCCACGGCGGTTTGCAGATTTTTGCCAACAAGAATCGGGAAAGCCTCGCGAGCTGTAAACTAATTCAGTGTTTTCTCACTTGAACCCACACGTCCTCATTCATCTCCGTTGGTAACTTTTGATGTTTTTCTCCCACAAGTCATTAACGAGGGAGAAGCGATGGGAGGAGGAGGAGAGCGGCATGCTGCCGGTCTGAGGGCTAACGAGCTATTCCTCATCGCTAGTTTCAATTTGGGATCGCACATGAGCTGTGTTTTAATAAAGCATCAAACTGCCTCTCTGTGCACAGATTAAACAGGTGGGTGGATGGGCAGAGCCTGGAAAAGCTTCATTGTGAGTTTCCTTGTGGCTTTGAAGAGGATTCTTAATAACTTAACAACATAACAGGTGAATAAAACCTCTTAAAAACCTCTGATCTATAATTATGAGTCGAGGCTTTTGGAATCTGCTGCTGTTGCACTATTACAAGATAAAGCTTCAGTGACTGTTGTTGTTTTCATTGAAGCAGGAAGGAACAAGTTGACGAGGTGTACAGAGACGTCACTACTGTTCAGTCAACACAGTGACGTCTGTGTCTGAGTGGCTGTGCTTTAAACTCACGTTGGATTTTTAACCTAATGTTCACTGGCAGCATTTAATTTCAAATGTGCATAGAATTAATTATGAAATATATTTCTTGTACTGTCCTTTTCATCTCTGTAACTAAGTTTAATGATTGTTCTTTCCTCACGGAGCGGCTCCGTGCGAATAGAAGAAGAAACTTAATGGCCGACGCTGCCGGTCCTCACCGGAGGCCCTTCTTGGTGGTCTCCTTCTCGAACTCCTCCTGGAGCACGGAGAGCTTGTTGGGGAGATACTCCTTACAGATCCGCAGGGCGTCACTCCACATGTCTGCATCCTGATGAACACAAACAGGAAACAAATGTGGAAATAAATCAAAGAACCCTCCATGAGGCAGATGGTCACAGTTTAAAAATCTCTTTCAGTAAAATAAAGTTCTGTTTACTCAGCTCTGTTTATTCTCCTCTCTACTAAAGCCAGCTGGGCGCTCACGGTCACCTTGTAATATTTAACGGCCAGTTCGGGTCTCTGGGCCCGGAGCAGGAAGGCTTCAGCCTTCTGGAAGTCTTTCTGCTCAAAGCAGAACTTGGCTTGGCCGACCAGAACCTCAGACACGCTCTCTGGATCGTGGCCCTCAGCCACCCGCTGCGCACTGGCCCAGTCCTTGTTGTGGACGTACCTGAAGTACACACACACACACACATACACACACACACACAAAACAATATAAAAAACACACTTTCTTTTAGAAGTAGTTAAAATCCTATGTAGAGATGGAACAAGGTGAACTGGATGAACAATCTGCGTTTTGTAATAAACGGACAGCAGATGCTGCCTGGAAGGTATCAGTAAGTGTAACTCCTGACTAGCTAACACCGAGCTAAACGTGCTAGCATGGCCTGCATGTCATCACCTCCGGTACTCACATGAACACGGCTTCTTTGGGTTTCCCTGCTTTGATGAACTCAACCTCGGCCTCAGGAAACTTGCCCTGGAACATGAATGATTTACTGGATTAACGACATGCAGTCTGGACTGTCGGTGGCAGAAATTCAGTGCACAATCATTTATAATTATTAGCAAATGGTCAGACTTACAGCACTGATAACAGGAGACGTGTGCTGGACTGCTGGCTAAGAATCCCAGCACACACCCAGTGCACAATATTATTAAAATAGAGAGTTACTTTGAGCTTGAGAAGCCAGAGGGATTTATCTGTTTAGAACTGGACAACATTGATTATTAACGTCTCAACTTTTAGACCAGACTTTGTGTGAAGATGCACCAGAAACTCCTTCCAGTGCCTCGGTGTGTACGTACGTATCTTTTATTTATTTCCCTCTACTCTCGTGCTCGAAATGTCTCCGTGTTTGTGCACGCTGACACGCTGACAGGATCCGACTAAAGAAAGTTCATCTTTTTATACCCGTGGTTTTATTTTGACCCAGTTTGTAGAGGAACATTTCCTTGAGACTGCTGGTTCTATAAACAACAGCTTCATATGTGAAGTAACTGAGGTGAACATGTGCTTTTAATATGCCTTTTGAGATGATGTGGGTTGTGGAGGTGCCACATGATTTAATGATAACCGGAGGGAACACACTTAGATGTAAGCTTATCATTTATTCACATGTTAATTATATATTCACAATCATTTGTTTGTATACGTATTAATATTTAGTCATTATATGATTGTGTGTGTACATTAATAAGTTAATAGTTCCAGGATTGTGTGTGCCAAGCCACGTGACTCGACGTGAGGTCAAAAGGTCGGCTACATGGTACAGAGATGCTCTCCACATGTGCGTTAAGGGTGTTGGTATGTTTTTGGAAGTTCCTACAGGTCTAAACCTATCGAACCACGTAACAGGAGATAAAGAAAAGAGGCTCTCTGCCTCCAGAATACTATAAAAGCTGTGTTCTTGTATATAATCAGAATCTTTGTACATCAACCTGTAAGTGTTGCACGTGTCTTTTGTTCAACTTTAAGAGCACAGGCAGTAAGTTCACTTTCACAGAGGTGAGCTGGAATAAAGGCTGTGGTTTTGGTACTGAGGCACGGACAGCAGAGAGGTTACTGAACGCAGCACGGCGGTAACAGACGTACCTCATCTTCCAGGTTTATGGCATGTTTGAGGTGGATCTCAGGAAGCTTTTCCTTACATGACAGACGAGCCAAATCAAAGGCAAAGTCAAAGGAGCTGCGGAGTAAAGAGAGAGCAAGAAATCAGGGCAGGTTTGAACAATAACTGACTGTGGGAGCAACATTCATTTGGACGGACGGACTGAAAAAAGTACTTTAGAAAGAGCTTATCAAAGTGTTCTGGTCCAGATCTCAGCTACAACGCCCTCATGATGCACTGTGTTTAGCTCAGGGACTCACTGAGTATCTGACTCAGAAACTTTGAACATGCAAATCATCTGTGGAGGCAGAAACGCTGCGAGCTCCCTCGCCAGACAGCAGGACTACTAAAACCTCCAGATGAGTGGCAAAATGTCTCCAACAACACAAAGTACGTGAAAATGCATCACAGTATATGGTGGGTGTGTATATGTGTGTGTGTGTGTGTGTGTGTGTGTGTGTGTGTGTGTGTGGTGCAGCTCACAAGTTGTTTGAAGCAGATTCAATGGCGTATTCCAGGAGGCCAAACTTGTTGAGCAGCTTAACGGCCGCCTCTCCTCCCAGGGTCCTCGCCCACAGGTAGGCCACCTGCTTCTGGGCGCCAGCACCTCCGTGACTTTTAGCCACCTGAACCACACACACACACACACACACACACACACACACACACACACACACACACATCACTACAGGAGTCCTGCAGCAGTGTTACCACAGATAATCCCAGAGAAAAACATTTGAAGCTATAAAGTTGCACTGCGTTCTCAGGAGAAACAGACTAAAAGTAAAAGTCCTCATTCATAAGCAGCATATAAACATTTAATAACTGGCTTATAACACACGATAATGTCTTTGTACGCAGCTATAAGGACATTTTAAGTGTTTATCTAAGTACAGAAATTATAACTTCTCCTATGAGGACATATTTTATTATTACAATTTTATTTATACAGTTTTACTATATTAAACATTCATTATCTCCTCATACACCAGCCTGAAGTTACATTAATAAACACTCGTATATACTTCTTATAGTGGGTTATAGGCCACTTGTTAAATGTTTCTATACTTAAGTTTAGTGCTAAACTCGAGTGTTACCCAGAAAACACACACAGATTCAACTGTCAAATATTTATAAGACAAGTTAAATACAATTAAGACTTAATTTAATTAATTAAGACTTATAATTTGGTTTAATTTAATTTTAAATTGTATTGTATAGCAATATGAAAATGTCATATGTTTAACGTGTCCTGCATTAAAGCCACTACGTGTTTTAGTTTGTTTGGAGACATTTGGAGACGAAGATACACAAACTTTCAACCCAGATTTAACATCATAAGTCACTGATGTGTAACTGTATGTCCAACCTCACTGAAATGTATACATTTATTTGTATTTATCTGAAATCTGTATCTGTATAAGTGGTGTGATGCCGACTGTAAGCGATGCACTATGGCTAGTTAACATCTGTCGTGTGGGGCGAGGTTGTAGGCTTCAACATGTACAGTTACAGTTCAGAAGTCTGCAGATAAAAATGTTCAGCTTGCGAGCTAACAAAACAAATGTGACCGTATCTACCCTGTATGCCTCCTCCCACATATCATTGACTCTGTACATGTGGACGGCAGCTTTCCATTCTCCAGCCTCCATGAAGTGGTACTCTGCCTCCGGGAACCTGGATTCAGCCTCCAACTCCTACAAGAAACATTTATATAATGCACATCAACAAAACGTACATATCAGGTAAAGCAAGGCCTCACAACATGATCTGTATAGAACAGAGATTCAGGTACACGAATGTAAGCACTGATTAGAGTTAGAATATGATCAGCAGAGTTCGATTCATGTCCCTTCAGCAATCCTTTTTCTCAGATGCTGACTCAGCAGAAAGGAAACCTGCTGACAAACAAGTAAATCCACTTAATGACGAAACCATTGGATTTCTTTGAAATCTTTGACGCTGCAGATATCTGCAACACGGAGACGTACAGTCTCAGAGGGACGGTGTCTGGACACAACTAACAGCTGGTTGGCTTACAGGCTGATTAGACATGCGTGTGGTTACGACATTCTTAACTCTTGTTGGAGTTTAAAGCATCATAATAAGACAACCACACGCTCGTTTGTCTGCGGCTGCGTAAGAAATAGAGTCTCAGATGCAGCCCTCATAAGAAAATCACGATTAAGTTGTAACTGAGCAGTGGAGCTTTATCTGATCCAGGACGGGAAACTTCATCCACTGCTGTCTGAATACTGCTGATGAAGACGCTGATGAAGACGCTGAGTCGTGCATTAATGACACCAAGCAACTCTGCCACTTTTCCATCTGGCCTTACCTGAGAGTTTGAGGATGCGGATGTTTGTGGACAATCTTGATTTTTTCGATTTTTTTGCCTCGTAACATAATTAGCTGTAATTTAAATATGCAAATGACTTCGATAATGAGCCTTTCATTTATAAACAGAGCTACTGCATTTGGGTTTTCCTCTTCATTCTCAGCCCCGCTCCTTACCCTCTAAATCAGCCAGCCGACCAATCAGAGCTTTGTGGGCGGGATTAAGAGCTACAGTATTTAGTCACTTGGCTACATATGTGAAAAGAAGTGACACAGGTGACAAATATTAACACACAGTGTGGAGTATTGAACCGGGATTGGCTTCCAAACAATGTGTGATTTCACAATTCATGCTTGTAGCCCCGCCCCCTTAAAAAGCAGATTTTCAATGAGCTCATAAACACGTTCCACTTCCAGCAAACGAGCATGAAAACATTGTGTGCTCAAGCTGCAGGAAGACTTAAAAACACATTTAAGTTTAAGTTAACTGCTCGCAGCAGGCAAAATAATCCCACCTCCCGACTAGGAATCAGCTGACATGACCACAGCCTCATTATCAGGTTAACTCGTTACTGAATTTCTTGGTGTTGAAACTCCATTATTGTGTGTGCCGCACCTTGGCCAGGTGCAGGTGGGTCTCTGTCAGCAGGTCGGGGTGATGTCTGGCCACCAGGCGAATAACATCATCAAACATCCGGTTCTTCTTGTACATGGTTATGGCGAGGTCGGGCTGCTTCACTGTGGCAAACAGCCTGCACACACACACACACACACACACACACGCACAGACACACACACACGCACACACACACACACACACACACACACACACACACGCACACACACACACACACACACACACACACACACACACACTCACAGACACAGACACACGCACACACACACACACACACACACACACACACACACACACACAC
>JAVQJD010101007.1:0-45489 GCA_036023655.1 Nannoperca australis
TACCTTGGTAGTCCAGTAATGCCCATGATCTTTACAGTTCTATTATGTACAGTACACTGTATGTTGTAGAATATTAGTATATTTTAATAGCAAAATGGAAAAAAGCCTAAAGGATAAGGTTGGTGTTATTTTAAGTTTTTCTCACTGTCATTAAATCTAGTGAAAAGACACAAATCAACAATACATTAGTCCATCTCTGATTACTAACTGATTATTTTTCTTTCTTGTATGGCTCTCACGTCTAATCTCATTGGTTCTTACTGAGGATGTAAATATTTAAAATGTCTCACAAATATATATTTTTTAAAAGCCTCCTTAATTTCCCAAAACAAAATTGTGCATTTATTGGAGACTATTTTCAGTAGTGGATTAATACACATTTGGATCTCTAGGGAATATTTACAGCAGCAGGGTGGTATGGGTATGTGGGATTTATGGGATTGAAACTACAGTGCTAATGTAGAAAATAATGAAGGAACATGTCACCCAGTGTAACTATGTAGCTCATTGATGTGTTTTTAAAAATTGTGATTTCCACTGTTAACTAGTTAATCATGTGCATGTTAAAACCCAGGACATTTATTTATTTATTTTTTTAAATAAACAAAAAAGTGCACAAAATGATTAAAGAAGAACAAATGTTTTAAAACTTAAATTATTTTAGAGAACTATTCTGTGACAGAATGCAAACCAGCTGATGTGTGTGTCTTGGTGCCGCTGAGTCACGTGACGGCGTGACAACAAAACACAACAAAGCCGAGAGGAGGAGGAGGAGGAGCAAAGCCCGCATGAACAATGTCAAAGGAGCAACGTTTGCATTCAGACATGCTCTGGTGAAACAGTAGCAAGTACTGATTTTGAAATTAAAGTATCGATCCCATCACGTTAGTATCGATCCGATACAGATACCAACGTTGGTATTGATATTATCGATATCTGGATCGATCCGCCCACCCCTATCTAGCACAGAGGAGTTTAGATAAGACAAGATAAGATAAACCTTTATTAGTCCCTTAAAGAGGAAATTGCATATATATAAATGCATATATATATAAAGTAGGAACTGTGTTGGAGTTGGGCTGCCAATCAAAGAGCAAGTGATTTACAGACTCATCAGTTTGCACTGATGCTTAGCAATCATGGAAAAATCCATCATAGAAGTAGACACAGCAGACCAGAATGTGATGCCGACTTGCATTTTGAAAAATGCAGGAAACCACCAACAAAAAAATGGAAAAAAGCATAAGAAGAAAAAGAAATTCCTCACTTAATTGCTCTTACAATATACTGAACATTTCAGATTGGTGATATTTAACTGTGATATCGAGGTAGATAAATCATTTATTGGGTTTTGAGACAAGTTTGAAAATTCTGTGTAGCTGATTTAAATATTAGAGAATAGACTAAATTAAATGAAAATATCAAGTTGTCATTTGTGTTCGTGCTCATAACCCTTGCTAGTTAGCTTAAGTCGTCTGATTTTGTTTCAACACTGCGATGCTACGCTCCACCTCACCCACTCTGTGACACTGTGAATATATGAACGGGAACCATGACAGTTCTTTAGTTGACAAATAGTCCAGTGTAGCGCCAGAGCACACTCCAGGGTTTAGAGCTGTGCTTTATGAATACACCTGTCACTGTGTTTACTATGAATCTGCTGTAACGCAGGATCAAGGGCACAGCAGTGATTGGAAAAGGGGAATAAAAAAGTACTCTGGCTGGTGTCTGCTATCATGTAATGTGACTTCAGGCAGATGTATGACTCTACCTTTGTTTATGGGTCGGTACAGGGTAACAGGGACATAAATAGAACTGGGAGGGTGTGATTAGAAGATGTTATTTTTTTGTTATGAAAAAAACATTCGCAGCATAGTGCCAGATAACAGGGCTGAATCTAGAAATGTTCTTTATCTTTTGGAAGGTTACTTCTCCTTTTATAGGGTGAGAAAATCTATGACCCTTGGGCTTATCAGATCATTTCAAAAGCAATGGGATAGTCTGGAAGACCTGTGGTCTTAAATAAAATGAATTTCTAGAAAGTAGATCGATGGACTTTGAATTTTTTACTGTGCTGGTGCGTGATAAA
Source organism: Nannoperca australis (assembly GCA_036023655.1). Taxonomy (NCBI): domain Eukaryota; kingdom Metazoa; phylum Chordata; class Actinopteri; order Centrarchiformes; family Percichthyidae; genus Nannoperca; species Nannoperca australis. Next base: position 2,090 of record JAVQJD010101007.1, read on the forward strand.
TAAGCATTTATTTACTGTCACTTTTAATTTTAATCAAAGCATCCTATATCCAGAGTACAAACTGTAATTGTAAATGGTATTATGTCTGCTAATAAGGAAATATGACTGTTTGTGTGTGCACATGTACTGTATATCTGTTAATATTTCAGCAATTTCATAGGATTTCTCAAGCTAATACACAAACCCACACATACACAGACAAAAACACTCACACAGGGTGAGTTAAGGGATATTTATCGGGTTACATTTGGCTTGAAAGCCAAATGAACATCAATTTATTAAAAAGCAGCAGCAATAACCTACTAAACATAATTTTAGAGAGTACCCTGGTCAGCAGTTGAATTTACATTATCAGTTCTAAGCTCTGCTTGTGTGTGTATGCACAAACAGTATGCGGTCTGTGTGGTCACGGCCGTCTCTGTGGGTGTCTGGCCTCAAGGAAAGCCAGGTGAGCCGGTGCTGCAGTGTAATCCCCAGTCTATTTGATGTGGAGACCTCATGCAAAATTGATGTGAACCTCAAGGTCACGGGGAGTTCATTCAGAGCATGCTCAGATCAGCCTGCGCCTGCAGCACACCGCAGTAAATAGGACTGTTCTCCTGGACTCTGTTGGACTAACTGTAAGCTCCCCTTGACCTGATGGGGTGTTAGATTTGATATGATTCAGTTTGGGCTGCGCTGACATTAAGGCGTCTGCTCTGCCTCCGTCACCTCTCTTTCTACTTATGAAGTTTTGGTTTGAAAGGGAGTTATAATAGAGGATAAAGGGAACAGTTGTTGTTAAAATGAGAAAATATATTGCTATGCTTATGCTCATTAGAAAAAGGCTGGCCAAAAGTGAAAACCTTGTTCAGGTTCAATTTCCCCAATCCAAATAGGTAGGCTATTGCATTGTGGTTGTTTGCCAACCTTTTTGGCTTGTGACCCCTAAATAAAGCAAAGTCTACTTGTGACCCCCATCACAGGTTCTGGCTTTACAATAATATGGTTATGATTTGTGAGACAGATTTTCCGTCTCAGATTGTTTAATTTAAAATATCCAGTATTTCAGAAGAAAAAAGCATTAGCAAAATTAGAGACATGTCTTATGTCTTTAATCCTGCCATGACCACTCAGAGTGCATCATACAGTTGGAGGTTGGTAAACATTTCAGTGTCTTCAGAAGAAGGACCTTTCATTATAAGGTCCTCTAGATATATATTTTTGTAGTTTTGTAATGTAGTTTGAATGTAGTGAGGATGATCATACCCAAGTGGCCTCAAATAATCCCCCAAAGTGGTGTACAATCAATAGTCACTAACCAAGATTGATCACTACCGCTTCCTGATAAGATACATCTTGTAAATTGTTATGCATTGTAACTAATAGCTTTATTAATGGTCAGTAAATAATTTCCTATTGTTCTTAGATCAGCATTTACAACTGCAAACTTAGGTTATTGTAAGAACCCTTTGTGGATCACTAACTAACATTTATAACTGATTGCTTAATGGTTTATTACCCTTCATAAATGAATTTGTATCATTTATAATTAAAGATGACATACCAACTTTTGCTGCTGACTTACTAATACGTTTTTAAACTATTGAGCTTTAACTTAGTAAGTCATTCATAAAGCATAATAAAACTTTAAGTAAGTTCAATATCTCAAACTCAATATCTCATCATAAATGAACTCTTTACTTTTTATTAATATCTTAATTCTAATAAATATCATACTATTGATAACCCTAGCTTAATAATGACTCAACAGCCGTAGAGGTTTTTCACAACCTGTCAACCTAAAACTTGATGTTATTAATAGTTTATAACTGAGACATTTAGAGGGTTACCAGATTGAGGGAATGACCTGAGTTGTGTCTACATTTCTGGGGGGATTTTGCAATGGGACACACAACATAGTGCTCTACATAGAATTCCCTATATAGTTGGTGAAAAGAGAATCACTGAATGATTTAGGATACAACATTTACAGCTGGTGGAAGAGGAAATGGCAAAATTGAACATGTACACATATTCATACAGTCTGCCAAACAGTTGTGAAAAAGCACTCCATTAAAAGAAGGTTGCATTTCTCACTGATGTTTTCAGTTTTGTCCCTTGGGTATAAAGAGATCACAGCCCAGCTGGGTTTATAGCGATGCAATGTACCGCGTGTTATGCTGATGTTTCTTCACGTTTTCACGAGTGTGACAGTTCACATTTTTTCACTTACCTCTCACTGTCACTATGTGAGAAATTGCAAGTTCTTTGAATAGTTCAAATTGCATTAATGTTAAGTATGGGGCCATGTACTTTATCTTTTGTGACAAAATGACAGCAGCCCATTTGCTCTTGTTTATCTTTCCTTATCTTTAAATCACATCCACCTTTTCTGTGTTCATGTGAAAAGGGCAAACAAGACAGGCTCTTTGATGACAGGTTCCTCATGCCTTATAATATCAGAGCCTGTCTCTGGTGTTTCTGCAGCAAGAGTAGATAGGTGGCTTACTGATTGTCTCCGTGGTGCATCACACCTGGCGAGCTGTCTGCTCCAGGGATGTGTGATCTGTCCAGGCTGCCCACCTTCCTCTCCCATTAAGTTCAATCATGCTGTGTGACTGCAAATCTAACTAGCTCCCCATCCTTTTCCATTAAACCTCCTTCCCTCTTCCACAACAATCCTCCCCTTGGCATTCACAGAGGATGGAAAGAACAGTGGAGAATAAAATAGAAAAGTACAAGGACATAAAATCAGATAGTACAGTGTGTGTTTTATGTCAAAATGTTTATATTGTGTGTCAGTGTGTGAATTTTATGTAGAATATATATATATATATATATATATATATATATATATATATTTAAAAACATAAGCTTTGTCATGACAAGTATAGGGCATTAAAAAGTAACATTGTTGGAACAGTGACAAAATCAGTCAGATTAAGTGACTGGCACAGACTGTTAGATGAATAATGCAAGCTACAAGATGAAAGACAGCTTTGTCTTTTGTAGTCTGTCAGGCTGGAGACTGGGGAGAGCCACGACTGGCTTTAAGACTACATGAAGCATCATTCTAACTGCCTGTTAGTTTGCCTGGGAGGGAAAAAATAATATTGATTTTTTTCATCATTGGAATTGTCATTTCACAGTCCTGTCACAAAGGCAGGCTTAAAACGGCATTCCAATTCTTTGTTCCTCAAATTCTATAAGGAACAGGAAAAGTCAGTGTTTTGAGAAAAGGCCTGTTTCCCTCCATGCTCTTATAGGTTTGCATCTCCTTCAAATATGTCAGTGTCAGACCGACAGACTGTAGATTTCAGTGAATAACGTATAAAGTGTTTTCATTGTTCAGCATGAACATTATTCAGTGTTTTGTCTCTGTTGGTAGTGATTAATAGCTGTCACTTCTTGAGCTGTGCTTGCATGACAGAGTATCTGGTGACCTTTCCTTGAAGGAAATGGTCTGTAGACAATGCAATATGAAGGTGTCAGAAAGCAATAAGTCAGAACCACAAAAGCACAAACATAAAGCAATTAGAAAACACTCAGAGAGCACATAACTCTGCCATGGCTCTGCAGTTCTACATTTTATTAATAACACAAAATGTTAAGGCCGTTTTAATTTGCATCTGCATCTGGTTCTGATGGAGTCAAACTGTGCATGGAGATATACAGTCATGGGATGCTTTTGCCACATTTTTTTTTTTTTTTATCAAATTAAGTGCAGTAATTCATTAATAACACGACTGGGAGTCTACAGCCATGCTAGCCCCTCTGTAAGGCTGCACTTTGGCACAGTGGTGCTTTGAGTTAATTGCTAACGTCAGCATGCTGACATGTTCACAGTGACAATGTTAACATGCCAATGCTTAGCAGAAATAATGCTAGATGCAATGCTACTGCTGTTAGCAGTGTTGGAAAGCAAGTAGGCCTACATTTACTGAAGTGCTGTACTTAAGTATAGTTCTGTGTTACTTGTACCTCACTTTGGTGTTGTAATTTTGTACTACTTTATACTTTTACTTTACTACATTTCAGAGGGATTTATTTCAGTTTTTAGCTGTACTTACTAGTTACTTTGCAGATGGACATTTTGCAAACATATAATGAGCAAATTAATTACAATCCATTGTTATAGTAAATTAAACCATCAAACAATATATGAAATTAGTAAAATTAGCCCTATAGTAGCCAGCTACTGCCTCAACAATAGTAATCCAGTTTTACAACAGAACTGATAGAACCCATTTTGACTGCATAGTGAGTACATTTTTACAATAACTTAAAATAAATTACTTACAAACGTTGTTTTGCTAATTAACTCTAAACAGAAAATACGGCTTGGGCTGTTGGGGATGCCATTAGTTTTACAGATATTTCATCAACCAAAGTATTGGACAAAGTGACATTTTGACCTGAATCAAGTCAAGAGATCACACTGTATTACAATTCATCCTGAGGTGGACATGAATGTGTGTACCAAATTTCATGGCATTCATTTAAAAAAAAGACTCAAAACCACAAATGTGAACATCATGATGGTGTTTGAGGAAAAATCAGACGAAGTGTCAATAGGATTCATTCAGTCTCTACAGAATCTTATGTCAATCCATTTAATAGATGCTGAGACAATTCAGTCTGGACCAAAGTGGTAGATTGCCAGACCTCTATCGTGGTTAAAAACTGCAAAAACCTAAAACACAATTGTTCTTACTGCCCAAAAACTTCATTGCTCCTTGGCTCATGGCCGTGGCCTTTCCATCAAATGTCAATGAAATCTGTTAAAATTTTTCAGATATTCTGCTAGCAGTCTTACAAACTGGAACAAAAATAACATCCTTAGTGGAAGTAATTAAAACTGAGATGAAATAAAATCTACTTCACTGTGCAAATAGGAGAAAATCAATACTCACCACAGCCGATTTGCTCAGTTTTGGAATTTTGCCTAAATTAATGGTGAAACAAAATACTAGAAGGCAAACTGATGAAAAGTGGGTGCTATAGCTGTCCTCCATGTCAAGAAATGGTTTCTTTCTCCTTAACTTGCTGTAAGGCATATTCAAAACATTCAGATTTCCCTGTTAATAAAACAGATCCCTACTCTTATTACTCACCTTTTATCTTCTCAGCATGATGACCAATCAAATCGATCTCTGTGATAAACACTGTGAGCGGATATCTCCAGGGGTCTCAGCTGCTGATTGTGTTTGCGTTTTTCCAGATGGTCACTAAACGGAACACTCATTGATCTGGGGAATGACTACCGGCGTCACATGTCTGGGGGCACCCTGATCATTAGCAACCTGGACAAGGACCAAGACAGTGGGGTATATCAGTGCACGGCCTTCAACACGTGGGGGTCGATCCTCAGCCGCAGAGCCAGCCTGCAATTTGCATGTAAGTGATCTTACGATTGCTAACACGTTTCTGGCACAGCTCTGACAGAGTTATGACATTCTGGCATCTCTTTGTGTGTGGTGTATATCAGTCTGACATGTGTGTTATATGGTTGTGGCCCAGGCCTTTTTTTCTTTTTCATTCACTATTCCGATTTCTCATTTAGATTGCCTGGGAATAGATTTTCGAGAGGGGAAATGGTAATCCAATGAAATGTCAGATGCAACAAACACAGTGGGTGAGGCAGCTTCTGACTGCCTCTGAACTCCATTGATTCTCATTAGTGGTTCCAACTCTGACAGCATCTATGCTCAGTCCAAATTGACTCATATTTTGCCAAGTGATACGCCAGCCACTGTGATCCAGACTTTAAAGGAAACTAACACAAATAATACTTAAGAAGTGTTTGCATCTTTGTAATCACCAGCCATTTCTCTTTGTATAATATATACAGCAGATTGTGAGTGGATCAGGAAGTGACAGAATGTCTGCTGATCTGTCTGCTTTCTGTTTAAAAAACAAAAGGCCGTTTGGTAAATGATGCTATGGAGTGGGGTCCTACCTTCCAGACAGACACTGTAGAGGCACCTCCTCTCTTGATCAAGCCTGCTGACTATTGATCATGTCCCAAGGATAGAGAGCCTTTCACTTCCTCTCAGGAGATGGACTGCTATTATGCCTATGGCCCAGTAATGAATCTCACTTGTGGGGACCGGGTGAAGTGCAGAGCTGCTTGACATTTATTGTCTTGCCTAATGCACAGTGAGGGAGGTCTAGGAGATCAGCATGGCTGATACTCTGTTTTTCTGTGTAATGAGGCAACTGCCCTAAGATAGAAATGTCATGCCTTTTTTGCTGCTTTGCCTGCCTTCATATTTCAGCTGCAACCACTATAAGCTAACATAAAAACAACTGAAATAATGCTTAGAATTATACATAAAATTGCATCAACATGTAAACTATATTACCAATGAGTTCATCTAAAAGAGAAATTCTGGTTTCATACAATTTCTGCCTTATTGTGATAGTTTGGGCCACCGTCATCAGTTATGATAATGTTATAGTCATAAAGTTAATTGCTGATATCTGGGAATGTGGCAACATTGGCCTACTACACATGCACATTAATGTTTCTCTCCTGGTCCGTCCCCTCAATCCCATTTTACATCGAGATACCATCACACACACACAAAAATTGCTTTTCTAGGCTCTAGGAAAGGTTTGCCAATATAAACCTTATATAATTAAAAAATTGTATAATATACAGTTATAAAATTACCTTGTTTGCCATTGGAGGTGTCCTGTCAGCATCTTGTATTTCAGTAGCGGTTTATGTGGTTGTGTTTCGTGTAGTACCACAATTGGCCACTGGGGCAAATTAGCAGCAAAACTAATTTGCAGCACCGTGTCCAGGTCTCTGAATACATCAATGCACTTTACAGACCGACTTTGATCTAGTGCACTTGCTGTAGTTTTACGTGTGATTGTTCTGTGTTCATTTGCTTTGGTGAGAACAGTTTTTTCAAAACTGATAGAAACAAAGGGAAATCTACAAAACATTTAAATAATTAACCCAATTTTTGGTTTAAAAAGCAGCCAAACATTGAGACAACTGTATTGTGTTGCCTCTGGAGCATGTAAAAGTAGTTTTGTTCAAGAACACTGTTGGACATAATATATAACAAAGAATGCCTATATGGTGGTGCCGATGCCCACACCAATCTCTGTATTCTCTAGGCCAGCAATTCTTGTATGGCAGAGACTGATTCTGCTTACAAAGGAATCACTGCAGCTACAGTGAGTTTGGCCTCTAGCTCTCGGAGTTACAGTGTGTGGTCAGTTCACTTCAGTGAAGCCCATTATTCTTCTGCTCAGAGGCCAGAGTAGAGAAAAGTGTATCCCCTCCAGCACTGAGCACATCTACGTCCCTACATTCTTCTGTGCTGTTTTGCGTGATCTTGGTGAAGCAGTCATCCTTTCCTTGTCCACTAAGTAATTATCATTACCTTTCTGTTTCACCTACCACTGTTTCCTAAAGCATTGCTGTTACAATGAACAATTCCTGTTATGCAAGCCTTTTTCAATCAAACAGGGTATATGAATCTCCAAGCACAACTCCTCAGAATTGTATAAGTCTTTAGGAGATGGACTTTGTATTTACTCAGGCAGTCTGGTGAGATCAGAAGGACATCTCCTCTGTCTGTATTTCAAGTCAGCCATCTCCTCCTGTGGCCTCCTCTGTGTCCTGCCGTGACTTGGCTCTGTTTGATTCCACTGCGGTCATCAGAGAGCTGCTCATTAATCTTACCAACACTCTGTCCCACTTCTCTCCATAATCTTCCTTCTCCTAATTTCCCTTATCGGTCACACTGACTTTCTTTTGTTTGTGTTTGGAAGGCTTACTCTAGGCTGTTAGCCAGAGGGTGCAGAGCAGACTGCGGCAGCTTCCCCCCATCAGTCATGAAGCCAGGGGTGGTTTATCATCCCAGGTTTAGGTTTTGTCTGCCAGCAACTGCTCATTCATTTGCAGGGGATAGATTGTGCTGAGAGTATTGATGGGGAAGCTAATGCTTTTAAGTGCAAGATTACACCACATTTAATAATGATGTTACTTATTGCTGCTGGCACAGCAAACTGTCATTTGTCATGCAGGCTCCCCCATGTTTGCTTAGTCCAAGCACAATGTTTCCTTCCCCACCGCTTATTTTATCCTATTTCAGAGCCTAATTTCTTCCTTGTGCTAAAGTGTTGCAGGGTAAACGTCACCAAGTCAGGTCCATCTATTTCATCAGCACCCCAGATGCATTTGAAAGCGTCAGAGGATGTCAGGAGGTGTCCCAGGGCAATCAATGATGCCCTTTTAAAATCCCAGCGCTCCAAGATGTAACATCAAAAACATGCCTCAGTGAATCAGTGAAGGGGGTTTGGGAAAACTTATGTCCCCTATTTTCAGAACTATCCTTTTCAAAGAAACGCTTGAGAATATGGACTATATAAAAACACACTTTTTGGCTATCTGATATTCAGTTTTAGGTTGTTGATGTCTAACTCTATATGATCTTATTTGACCCATTAGATCTTGATAACTTCAAAATTCAAACAGTAAGAAGTGCTGTCAACGTTCGTGAGGGCCAAGGAGTGGTTCTGTTATGTGGACCACCTGCATATTCTGGAGGTAAGTTTATGAAATCTCGATCTGCCGCTTTTATGCATGCTGTGTCTTATTTAAATATGAAACATTGGAATGACCTCCACTCATTTCACAAGGAAACCTTTGATAAAGGATTTCTCTCTTACTCCTAACTTGTTCTGTTTTTACACCCATTTAAGTGTAGACATGGTCTTAATAATCATCCTCTTATGTATTTCAAACTGAATACTACTAAACAAATCGCTACTTGGGTGTTTCTTTCCTTATTACGAAGCCACTCTTAGGTCTGTCCGTTAAATATGAAGCTTCATCCAGTAGTCAGTTAGCTTGGCTTAGTTTAGCTTAGCGCAAAGACTGGAAACAGAGGGAAACATCTAGCTGGCTCTGTCCAATGTATCTGTGACAATATCTGCATTACCAGCACTATATTAGCACTGTTAATCTTATTTATTTAACCTGTACAAAAACGTTGTAGTTTTATGATGGATTGAACGCTGGACTCCTGCTACTGACTTTTTTTTGTCCCACTTTGGTTTTTCTAAGGGTTAAACAAGAGATATAACCTGTTAATTAGGGAGCTTTAGAGGCGCTAATAGGTGGATTCTGTCACATGGAGTCAGGCTAGCTTTTTCCAGTCTTTATTAAGCTAACTAGCTGCTAGTCAAATGCTTATATTTGCATACCAAAAATATGCTTTAATTGTTCAGCTGAGAAGCTAAAACTGTGTTCTTTAAATGAGAGGATACAAATAGGAGATAAAATGCAGACTGCTCAGTCCCACCTCTGAGTATTTGCAGAAAACGGAGGACATGGACAATGGCTGCTGCCTAGCTTGTCACCATCTTGATATAGTAGCTTGCACATTGGAACAACCAATTTCCTTCACAAGAGAACAGTTTGAAGCGCAGTGCATTGTACAGCTGGTCTATGGGATAATGGGTCAGAGTACTCTGTGTGAAATACAGTTTGACAGCTTTCCTCTCTGACATAGGCTTATACGCAGTTGGCTGCTGTAACCGTGGCGCAATTGTGTTTTCTCACATTTTCAGAAGTGAATGAAAGTAAAGCAGTGCAAGCCTGCTGTCCCTTTCTTCCTTTCTCTGCCTGTTGCTCACTCTCTGGTCCCCCCCCCCCGCACACACACACACACACAAACCTTTAATTTTTTTTCCTCTCTTGAATTTTGACAGCATCAACTTGCTACGTAACCTTGAACTTCACTGAACTTTATGTAACACCTTTAAGTCACCCTTTCTGGTTTTCATTACACTTCACTACACTTTGAATTCTGCAAAAGCTTTTTCCTCCACAACTGTATTCTTTTTGACATCACTCAGATATGATAAATTAAATACAATATTGTCACAAGCAATTATGTCACTTTTGTGCTCCATCGTAAGCATTCGTTTACTCTTAGGGCTTCTTCGGTACAGCAGCCACTTTTTCTGTTGAATAAAAGTCCAAATATTGTCACTTGACTTACAATTGTATGGCAAAAAGTCTATCACTGATCATTACAGCCACCTAATTCAGATGGAGTTTATGCTGACTTTGTGGCTCATACTTGCCTAATCAGAAGGGGCACTGTATCTGCATCACTGCACCATGCACGGACGCTCTATTCCATCCAAAGCCGGGAGTCTCGCTCCCTAGGGGGGCATCAGATATGATTGACAGTTATTGCATTCACATTTTGACTCGGAGCCCCTCACCTCCAAAGTGCTAGATTATATGGAGCATCTCCTTGTTCTTGAAAATCTGTGCTTCCCAAGTAATTCATCATGGCAGGTATCTCCTTTCTTATGGTAGACCTGCTGCTTGTGAAGGGCATCACAACATATTTCTTCTTCCATACCACAATTCATCCATCCCTCAATCCATCCGCCTCCCATGATCCAACCATCTCACCCAGGGACCCGAGGAATGGAGGCCATGTGTCAGAAGAGGGCCACTGATGCGCCGTAATCCATTTTGTTTCGCTCCCTTTCCTTAGGTCTCCCATTTCTTCTGCACTGACAGCTATTACATGTGCCATGCTTTTTCAAGGAAACTGAGATAAGGGAAGGAATATTATGTGATATGCTATCATATTTAGGCCACCTGCGTTGGGATTTGTTTCTTTCGGTTCAGTCATCCCAGCCATAGAGGTCAATGTATCTAATACAAGTGTCGTGCTTTGAATGAGTTATGCCAGTGGACCAACGCTGCTCTAAATTGAATTGTTTGAATGCCCAATCCAGAGCTGACATTTGCATGGATCTTCAATGAATACCCGTACTTCGTCCAACAAGACAGTCGTCGTTTCATCTCTCAAGAGACCGGGAGTCTCTACATCGCAAAAGTGGAACCCTCAGATGTTGGCAACTACACCTGTGTGGTTAACAACACCGTCACGAGGGAGAAGGTGCTCAGCTCTCCTACACCACTGGTCCTCAGAAGTGATGGTAAAACATTTAAACTTCAGTAAACTTTAAGCTTCTACCATACTGGTTTATCCCACTCAATGGTATTTTTGGCTACATTTATGCCGTAACAGTAATCAACCGGTATTGGAAATAATCCATATTTGTTACATCTTTATTTCAGCATATTCCCATCTGTGGTTATGAGTGGTCATTGCCCAGTACACATCGATTTAGTGTATTTTGGCAATTCTAAAAGTGATATTGTAAAAGTCGTAGTTATGATGAAAAACCTTTGGTAAGTCATACCTGACAATGTTTTGACATCGGACTGATGACACCTAATGCCACTGATAACAGCTCTGTATTGAAGCTGTTTGAGCTAACGTCAATGTTAGCTTCACACGCTGATAGGACGAGCTGCCTTACATCTCTGCCTCAATTCAGATCCATTTAAGGTGTTAAGCTTAAAACTATCATATGACGTGGATAGAAATTTAACTGGGAATATCTGACAACTCACCAGCTGTCTGACATTTACACTTGACAACTTCTAGCTAGCTACCTGTCACTTTGATTGTCTATGTAAAAAAAAGACATGTCTGTCTTTTATAAACAGTAAAAAGACACAACCTAGTCCTTATTCTTTTAACAATACAGTGGTGTTTCTTCATCCACAAAACTATCTTTGGGTGAACGTAACTGTACAGGCACTAGCATGCAGAGTGCATATGAATCAGACAACAACCTGCTTCACATGTACACTCATTTAAATTCAGCGTGGTCAGCACTGTGATGTGTCCCTGGTAACGCTCTGTAAACGGCACTACACTCATATTTATCTGGACCAGAATCTGTTTATTAATGACTTGTTAACATATAAATGGCTTATTAAAAAGTTAGACATTATGACCATTTAACCTTGGATTAGATTTAATCACACATGATTTCATACAGGGAAATGTTACAGTTTATTAAATACTGTGTTGATAAGGGTTGAAGGAGAAGTAGTTCCACACTGTGTAAGATGCTAGCACTTATCACAGCTTTTCAAAATCTTTATTGACCTTTAATCTAAAAAACACGAAGAAGACCCCAAATCAGGTCTTGCTGCCAGGCTGTGGGGTTGTAATTGGTAATAGTAAAGGGCAAACTACTATCTCTGTAAAGAAGTCTCTGACCCATTCTAGTGATGTGAATATAAATACAGTCATAAATGAAGTCACATTGCCACAGGTGATAAATCTCTACCAAGCAAGTCTTTCCCTGATGTGTACTCTGAATCTTTTATAAGCCACCTCTGATTTTTTCTCCTTTTTACCAGCCCTTCAGTGGTCACTTTTACCTGTACCCATAACGACTTTTGTGTTAGCTGTCCCACTGTGTTTCTGCTCTCTCTTTTATCCAATGTGTGTGTAATGTGTGCTATTAATCATTGATGTAAAAAGCTTGTCATCTATTCTATTGTCTCCCTTTTGTAGGAGTAATGGGTGAATATGAGCCCAAAATAGAAGTGCATTTCCCTGATTCAGTTCCAGTTGCAAAGGAATCGGTGGTGAAACTGGAATGTTTCGCTCTGGGAAAGTAAGCCAGTCTCATTGTGTATGTGTGTGTGTGTGTGTGTGCGTGTGTGTGTGTGTGTGAGTGACATAAGCTGCAGGCTCATCCATGCATGAATTTGGGTTACTCAAGATGATTTAAGGATGCACAAGTGTAATATTACTCATTCTGAGATTCATCAATCCATAAGAGGGCACGGGCTACAGCATGAGCATACAAGGGAATTGAAATCAAAGTCCTTTTAAGAGCTTCTGAAAGCAATCACAATTTGATTTGTAAGTTATAATAATTCATAAGGCTTTTGCTTCAACTACTTTGCTTCTGTGCTTTACCACACTTCGATCGTTGCAATTGACACATGGGAACTTTTTGTTCATCTGTTGCAGCCCTGTCCCAGCAATAAGCTGGAGGAGAACCAGCGGCATCCCTTTCCCCAGCAAAGTCAAAATGAAGAATTCAAACGCCATCCTTGAAATCCCTAATGTCCAGCAGGAAGACGCGGGCATGTACGAATGTATGGCAGAGAATCGGCGAGGCAAAAATGCTGCACGGGGTCGTATTTCATTCCATGGTTAGTAAATCATTTCAATTTGAATGAGAGTGAATGCAGTGAGACACAGGAATGAACGTTTCTCTGAAACAGATATCCACATTTGTACAGGAAACATACATGTGACCAGCAGCTTTAATCTAATTTGTATGACAGAAAACCTATTTGTTAATAATATGTGGGGTATAATGTTGCCATGAAATTACAGGACATGCTATGCATCCAGACTCGAAAAGTAAGACGTGAATATTATTTAAGACACTCCAAATGTATTTTCACTCAATATACAAATCTGTTGACCAACCTGTTTTCTTCATTATGCAGACAATCCACTTATTGTAGTAGTTAAAACTTTGATGATTTAATGCAAGGCAGCTTCAACAGCTTTATAATTTCTTATACCACTCTTCACTAATCCACTGCTTCTATAATTAAAACACATGTTTGAAAAGGTAATCCTCTCATTTATTCCAAGCTAAACCTCACTGGCTCCAGACAATGACGGACACGGCTCTGTCCATCGAGGAAAACCTCTTCTGGGAGTGTAAGGCCAATGGAAAGCCTAAACCATCCTACAACTGGCTGAAGAATGGGGAGCAACTGATGGCTGAGGTAAGGAGGTCTGTTAGATGTCTCTTAATGGAGAAAGAAGGAAAATAATGAATGCAGATGTTTCCATACAATTCAACTGAAGACTATCAACACAAAAGAATTGTATTCATCCCTCCAAAAGAGTTCCACACATTTGGAGAATCTAATCTACTTAAGCTGTTCAGAGGCTTACTGAGAAAGTTTTTTCCATGACATTGTTACTCAAAGATAAAGTTCAACTTGTAAGTCTTTACAGAATATGTGCAGAAGGCTCAGATTGTGTCTTATTTAGTAGCAACATTTTTACATACAGCATTGCTGTATTGCTGTGATGCTAGAAAAATAAAAGCAAATAAGTGCACATTATAACATGAAACGTTTATTGTTATAACAAGATATTTTCATGTTGTTGTGACATACAAACTCATCACATTTACAATTTATCTTGCTAGGTTATATTGTGATAACTTATTGTTATACTGTACAACATTTCATGTTAAAACGTGATACTGATCCATTTTTCTTTTTCACCCCAGATAACATGAAAAGTTTATTGTTATTGTAAAAAGTTTTTTTTTTACATTATAACAAGATATTATTACGCTTTGCAACAGAAACGTATCACATCATTAAAAGAAACCTTTTGTGTTATAGCAATATACTATTTATTATGTTATTACAAGATAAATAGTATATTGTTATACTATTTATGTATGGTTGTATGTCGTAATAACGTGAGGAACATCTTGTTATAATAATTACAATGTGATACAGATGTGTGTTTCTTTTTCCTGCATGACAGCAATACACTTCCGTTTATAACAGTTTACAGAAACAGTTTAAAAGATGAATTGTGAATTAACCTGTTCTAGATGAATGCATGTTCTTTACTAGAACTGGCTTTTGATGGTTAGAATCTACCTCTCATTCATTTTCCACTTGCAAGGTACAACCACTGTTGAAAATTCAAGAAGTACTCCAGCGATTTAGTGCTGTGCTTTCATAGTCAAGTCAATTTTATTTATATAGCCCAATATCACAAATTTGTCTCAAGGAGCTTCACTCTCTGTACGCTGTCTATTCTTAGACCCTTGATTTGGATAAGAAACTGGGAGGGTGTGAATCACCGTCAGGACCTAAGCCACATAATCTCGTCCACCATGGAAACCTGGAAGAGAATACACAAACACACAAGAGCAAAGCTCAAGCACCACATTTACACAGACAGGAGAACAAACATACACAGAGGGAGAGAGACACAAGGGCAACATGCACACAATGAATAGAGAGAGACAAGAGAAGAGGCTAAATCTCCTGGAGGATGAAGATCCAGATCCAAACATCTGGAATGAAGCACTGACAGCCAGGGGAGAGAGCGAGGTCCCAGGACAGCTGATGATCCAGCACAGAGAACCCTTAGTGAAAGAGAGGTCAAAAAAGAGAAAGATAGGCACACAGATGTCCTTGTGAGACACAAACCAACAGAGAGTTAGAGAGACGCGGTGGCTTTCAGAAGGTTTACAGTATTCTCCTTGGCAGGACAAACATGGACTATAGGTATACAGGTAATGGTTAAACAGGTACAAGGTCATCAAAAAAAAGTGAACTGAAAGTTAAGGTGAAGAGATGGGTTATAAAAGGCTCCAAAGGAGTCAGACTCTCTGATATCAGAAGGAAGGTTATTCCTTAGGTGACATGACAGGTAAGGGCCCAAGAGCCAGATGACTTCTTTTTAACTCTGAGGGCACACAGGAGCACTGTATTCTGAGTGAAGAGCACAGGATGGAATAGAAGGAGATTGGATGGGTATGAAACGGCTTTGACCATTTACATTATACATTACATAAGTCATCAGAAACACCTTAAAGTCTGATATGACATGGATTGGGAGCAAATTAAGGGAAGCTAGAATTGGTGTACTATGGTCAAATTATTTTGTTTTAGTTTATATTTTAGTTGTCAGTACTTTTAACCATTTGAGGACTTTTAGTGCCATTACAAGACATTACAATAATCAAGTCTGGATGAAACAAAGGTGTGAATTTGGATCTCTTCCAGGGACAGAAAATATCTCATTTCATGTTGCGTAGGTGATAAAAAGGTGGTCCTGTTGATGTCTTTAATGTGCTGATTGAACGAGAGGGTACAAACGTAAACCACACAGTTATCGAGAGTTACTGTTCAACTGGTATCAAACTGGTGTGTATGTCGAGCAGGGCCAATGTTCTGCAACTCAGTTTTAAGTTCAGAATGTTACCAGACATTTATAGGCCATTTACACCCAATATCAACATCTGGATAATGATTTCTGATCCATGGGCTTTTGCATTTACACCTGGTATTACCGTTAACATTCACATATACCAGTTCTGCCTGCTTGGGATTTCATCTCAATATGCTTTATTTTTAAATCACAAGGGAAGACTTATTACTTACAATTTGTAGCTTTTGCCAGGCTTACTTGAGCTAGCAGGAAGAGGCGACCTTTCGACCTTCTGGGTGGTTTTCTTTCTTAAGAATCTGGTCACGCTTTTCAGACTGAAATCACCTTCAGATGTGATCTGGCAATGTGATCTGCAAAGACACGTCCGCCCGAGTTAAAATATTTCAACTTGAGCCAAAAGTTTGCAGGCTTTATGAATCAGCTTCATAAATGTAAAGAGACAAGAGGTCAAAGGAGAGAGACTAGAGGGAAATAACAGAGAGAACCAGAGCTCCTGCTGAGTTCTGAGGCTAAGCTGAACACAAACACCCAGGCACACTCCCGTAGACACGGACGGGATGTACGTTGCTAAGTAGCTTACAGCTAACGTACTGTTATTTAGGAGGAAAAAATACAGCAGTCTCCTACATTTCTCATAATGTGACCAATAGCGTTTTTTTGATGACACCTCACACCTCCAGTGTTTTTGACACAGGTTTATTGTTTAACATTTGGAGTATCCCAACCCAAGATGACACCTTAAGGGCTTTCTAAAATTTGGTTGAGTGCCCCTTTAAATCAGCAAAGGAAACTATTATCTGTAGAAACATGCTAAAAATACAAGTTTCTTCACTTCGAAGGTTAACAGTGTTTATGTGTGAAGGTGTTTTGTACCTCACTAATATGTTTTATTTTGTAAGAGGCCACTCCCCTTGCAGCAATGAGGATCTCTGACTAGCTAATTGGGTTAAAAATCACTCTCGCTAAAAACACATAACCTGAGCAGTCATCATCATTTATCAAATTGAACAACCACAGAAAAGAAATTACTTTTTAAAATGCTGCTGGTGCTATTGTGAACATTGCTTCTTTTCTGTGTATCTAACATGCAGTTTAGCAATTTCGCCATTGCCTCCTCATCTCCTCCCTCATTACAAGCTGAACATATGTAGAAGGCCAAAAGGCTCTATTGGCTGTTTTATTTTTATTTTTTCACTTTCTCCTCTCCTGCCGCCCTCCTCCCTTTATGGTGAAATAATAATTGCTGCTGTGCTTTTGGACATAACAGACTGTCCTTGCAATGGATATGCAGAACTGTTTCTGTTTTCTCCACAGGGCCGGGTACAAATCGAAAATGGGGCCCTTTCTATAGCTGTGTTAAACCTGTCAGATTCCGGGCTGTACCAGTGTGTGGCTGAAAACAAACATGGCATTATTTATTCCAGTGCCCAACTAATGGTGTTAGGTAAGATTGCATCCCTCCCTCTGCTGTTATCCTGCTTATCTGTCTGTGCATTGGATCATCTCCTAAGATAAAAAACCAGCAGCCTGCTATACCTCTCCTCAGCAAACAGTCTGCACACTCATTTGATGTTACTATGGGCTATGGCAGCAAAAATATGAATGGATAAACTGATGGAGTGTCTCGTTGTACTTTCTGTCATTTCATCATATTGATTTGGATTGCTTTGTGGCATTGTGCATGCTTTGTCATGTAGATTGGGTATTGATTTATTTGTAAAGCTTTGATGACTTCCATCTGACTGGCTCGATGAGAAATGTAATTCTGTCTTTATACAAGTGATGATACTTGGGAGAAAATGTGAATGTGTGAAGCTTGGTGAGGATGGATTGTGTGTGTGTGTGTGTGTGTGTGTGTGTGTATAGTTGAAGGGTGGTAGGCAGGTAGGTCCATAGCCTTGAGCCCAATAGGCATTTCTGCTGAGTTCATGCTGAGATTTCGAGCTGCTCTCACTGAAAGCTGAAGGAGAGTCAGAGGTTCGGGTTGCCTTTATTTTTGAATCTCACGCCTTTCTCTGCCCCCTCCCCACAGCTTCACCTCCCAGTTTCTCCAAAAGTCCATTAAGGGCTTTGCTAAAAGCTCGCTCAGGCAGCGAAGTCACTCTTGAATGCAAGCCTCAAGCCTCGCCCCCAGCAATTAGCCTGTGGAAGAAAGGGAATGAGATCCTGCACAGAACTGAAAGGTAGGATAAAAGTCCAAGTATACATTTCTAGAAGCTTTTATTCACATTCACTGCAAGCCCACTTGTTTGAATAGTGTATTTGGCATTTGTGCAGATGCATAAAAGGAAAGGCTAATGAGGAGACTGAGAGCAGGGCACCCACCAGGGAAATTGCACATGGCTAATATACTGCTTGCACCCCCATGTTCAAATTGCTTGCTGTTAGGGATGAATATGCTAGCTGGTCGTATCAACACTGCATGCTTAAAATATTCAAGAAGATGAAAGATTAACAAATGGAGTCACTGCTTAAGACAAACTGCTTTTAGATGGAAGAAGGAATTTAAAAGTATAACTTAAGACGTTGCACCTGTAATTATTATATACTATAGGTAAAAGTTCTCTACTTTATAATTGCATACAAATTCATGCAATCACCAAAGCTGCAAAGACACATGCCTTTAAGAGGCATAAAGTGGTGCTTAATTTAGTTTGTTGTCCTTCTCTGTGTGATTTCTTACTGAATACACCAAGAGCTCAATTTGAGCTACTGAAAATAGTTCACACAATACTAATGAACCAATTAAAAGGTGGAGAAATTCAAAAGCAAATCAGAAGCAAGAAATGACACATTTGAGTAATCCATTCAGACTTTTTATCATCACCCCGATTGGAAGGAGAAGAAAAGCTTCGACAGTTACTAAACCCTGCTGCAAGTCAGTGAATGCACATCAATAATTTCCACACACACACACACACACACACACACACACACACACATACACACACACACACACACACACACACACACATACAACAAGCAGTACAGACAAGAATAAGAACAATTCCTACGGAGGCCTGCCAGCGCACTGAAGAAATGCTTAACTTTGTGTTGTTTGAATCACTCCTATGTTGCTTATTCAAAAGGAGGTCTGAAAGAGAACAATACGAGCAAAGCATCTTGTCAGAACAGCACTGTAGCTATAGCTGCAGAAAACGGGTAAAATTCCCAAGCTAACTGACATTTAACACACTGTTTGTGGAATCCATATAGTCTTTCAAGGTGCACAGCACTGGATGATAAATGTTTTGTCATACATGCAGTCATGCTGTAAATTGGAGCAGTGTTTAGAAAATGAATTGTATACACATTTTGCTACTAAATAGCATGTCAGTAAAAGTAAGTTTCACCCAAATGATGAAAAACATACTGTATTTTCACAATTACCCTTTGCCGTGTCAAGCCATGCAGAGAGTTTTGTGCTAATTCACCCAGGTTTTTTGATGTCCATTTCTGCTAAATCTGCCTCCACCCTGCTGTCGCTGTTACTCTGGATAATTTACAGAGTACACTGTCAGCAGTTTCCATCGGGACTATTTCTTTGGTAAAAAGCAGCTCCAATAACAACTGTACAGTAAATCTGTGATTTATCCATACGTTGTTTCTAGAAAGACAAATTGTTGCACCCAAAACAACATTCTGTTCACCTTTATTGAATTGGGGATGGAGACAGAGCCTTTGGAAGCAGATATCTAAGTCCAGAACCTGGGCAATTAATAAAACGTTAAGTGTGAAAATATTGTAGACTATAGACTATACAACTTTTGATGCATAAACATAACACATTCTTTCTCTTCCAAATAAAAAGTTTGATTCATTATCAATAAAACATACCCTCGATCAATTTAATATGCTCAGGACTGTTGCTTCTACAGCCTTATACATTGGTATGACCAGTAGACATGTTCTTTAGTGTCTTATGTATGTTTATTTCTTTGTCTTAAACACTTTTTGCTGTTTATTATAATTATTATAATATTTTGTTGGGCAATACTTGTATTATACCATGTCTTTTACAGAGATATATTGGGCTATTTATTAAATAGCCAGCCAGTCAGTGACCTCCCAGTGTGATAAAGATTTCTCACTGACCTTAGCAACATAAAGCCTGTCAAGAACATTTTATTTATTCATTTTTTCTGAGTTATTCAGTGTTGCTGTTTGTAAAATATTTCTTCATTTAGAAATGTGTCCCATAGTTTAGCCCACCACTGAGGCAGGGTGGTAGGTTGCCCTGCCTGCTGTTAAACCACCTCGAAAGAATTTCATTTTTGTGGGCTTCAATGGAGGGCTTTAGAGTAAAATGAGTGTCAAAGCGCTTTAGAGGTTTTTCCATTTTGACAAGAATACAAATCGGTAGAAACACTATACAGTAGACTAAAATAAACACGGTCACATGTGAAGATATTGAATACCAGCACAACATAATGACTGCAGACAGATGCAATACAAAGCTCAGCACTTAATTCTAACTGTACACTCTCCATTCAGTACAGTTAAAAGCTGTTCTGCCTCCCTCAGGATTACTTTGCTTCCCAATGGGACATTAAAGATCGCCAATGTAACCAGATGGGATGCAGCCAGCTACACGTGCATCGCTAAGAATCAGTTTGGGACAGCAAGCACAACTGGGAGGCTTCTAATCACTGGTGAGTCCTACTCTTCTCCATCAACAACTCACCCTTAATTGACCATTGGCTTCACCCTGTCCTCCTTTATTAATATTATGTCTGTTAAGCTTTCCATTCAAGCACTGCATGTATGCAGTTAACAATTATAGCAATTGCAGATTTAACTCTTAAGATTCATGATAACCTTTGAAACAGTTCTTGATTTCATACAGAAATCTAACTGCAGCTGTCGATTTTGACATAACTGTTTACTGTGTTGACAGCTGGCTCTCAGATTTTATTAGCTGTAGCTATCCTGCTAACTGACCTTAAATATGGTTGTAAATGGTTATAACTCTTCTCTGGCTGTTTTTTTAGCCGACTCGTATGAAAGTGACGAGCGAATAAAGTTCAAAAGTTCAATATTTTGGGAAATATGCTTATGTGCTTTGTTGATTAGAGTTAGATGAGAAGATTGACACCACTGCCATGTCTGTGCGCTAAATGTGAAGCTACTGCCAGTCAGTCCTGATCAGCCCTTTTTTCTCTTGGCTTTGGAAGTAACGCTACATTGCTACTGTAGGTAATACTCTAGTTAGCCAGCCTTGCTAATGTTTGAAGCTTGACTTAGAGCAGATAACCAAACACACTGTAATCCATTCTTTACACTTTAGTTTTTTGCACTTGGTTTGAAAATATGATTTAAAAAAAGACACCAGCGCTCTTTAGATGCCAAGCTTTATCTTTCGCCCCATGCACAGTTTCAGGAGGGAAGAAATCTAAAGCTTTAACAGGATCGCTGTTTCATTCCTCGTTAGTCTGTGACTTGAGAATAACCTAAAATTATATTGCATGTTTAATGTTAAAAACCAAGGTTATTTTCCAGTAATTATGGCTGGTATACACACAATAGTGGTTAAGTAAGAAACAAAACATTATCTTTGATTTAATTAAAGGTCAATTATTAATTAATTCAGTGACATAACACGTACATGTAGTCCTCGAGATTAATCTGTTGTGTGTGTAGCCACCTGACTTATTTTTCTCATTACCATCTATTCTTCTCATACACTGACAGCTGAACCATTTAATGACATAGAGTTTAATTACTCTGACCTTTCCTCAACATACTCTGAGGCATCCAATCCTCCACAGTCACCAGTGGGAATGTGCTCCCATCTCTGTAATCCTGTTTCAAACATTTTCTTCCAAATTGATTCTGTAACATAAAGTGCAAACCTGAGATGTCATTAAATGTTGCTAATGGACAGGCTTGGAATTTAAGTGCTTATTAAAATCAGGAAAAGCACACATCCATGGGTAATTTAATGAGGGTGACTTGATTTAGCCGTGAATGGAAGTGAGATTGCAGTTGCAGGGGTCACAGTGGTGTTAAAGGTTCCCGTGGTAGAGATATTAACATGCTACGCTGTCGTCTGTTGTCTGGCCAGAGCCCACCAGAATCACCATGAGGCCTACTAACATGGAGATTATTGTTGGCGAGAGCATCGTGTTACCCTGCCAGATTGCCTCTGATCCAGCTCTGGATGTCTCTTTCTCGTGGGCATTCAACGGCCAGCTCATCGACTTCCAGCGAGACAGCGATCATTTCGAAAGAGTGGGTGGGGTGAGTCATCTCAAGCATTAAACTCAGCTACTTTCTGGCTATTCTGGGATTAATTGGGACATACTGGGTGATGTGCAAGGGTATGCTCCACTGCCCTGCTGAGGGCTTTTTAGACACCAATGATACCCAAGCAGTGAAATGTATGCCAAGTCAATTTGAAAGTTTCCCAGTGATCAGTGGTGGATGGAATATCAAAAAGATGGAGATATCTGTTCTATCAGTTACATTATTTCATTCATATGCCATTAAAGCCTCAGTGAACTGCACTATCAGGTCAGTAATCGGGATCCTTACCTTTTGAATTGGCTATGTGAGCTGCCATGTGTTACACTTCTAAAGATATATTGGGGAAATGCCATTTCAGTCATACAGAGGGTCTTCATTAATAAAGTCTTTATACTTTTCATCCCTTCAACTTCTAATTCTCTTACCTCAAGGGAGAACATTTTCTTATCTTCCCCCTCTGCCATAATTTAATTTGCATACCTATTTAGGAATCTTGAGCCCCGAAATAATTAAGTAATGAGCTGGCTGGCATTCACCAAGGGCAGGCCTGGCACAAGTACATTTTTATTTGAAATCCTGATGTTATGAAATAATAAAAGACAACGTTTTGTTGAATATTGGTTCCTTTTGATGAAGGGCAAAGTCAATTGTTTAGAAATTGTCAAATTACTATAATACACTTTTTTTGCTTTTTATATTCCATTATCATTTTTTTATTTATCATCCAAGGTCAGCAGTCTGATCACTGCCATTCACATGTTAATCTGAATGTCCTCACAGTGTTGTGGACATGCCAAATTCATATCCTCATGAATTCAAATGGCAATTACTAATGACATTGAACTGTGCATAGGCATAATGACATAGTTTTCGCAGAATTGGTTTCCCTTGTCCAGAGAGATTACCAGCCCCCTGCTCAACAGCTTCTGATGAATTAATTAACATAATTAAAGCAAATCTGCCTCATCTCTTCTTTCCTGCCAAGGCAGTATGCCTCTCAGGTCGGCCAGGTGGCGGCTGACATTGGAGAGAGAATTAGACATGGTGGAGCTGCATGTACAAACTGTCAGGTGAAAGAAAGGGAGATGAAGGGAAGGGGAAAAGAGAGGAGCAGAGGTAGTCTCTTTAGCCCGTGGCCGCATAAAAGTGCCACTTGGGTCGACTTTGCTTTGTCAGGTGCTTCAGAGAGTTGGGGACGCACGGGAGTTCTTGTCCAGTTGCTGCGGAGTGGTGCTATGATCAGTAGCCACTGGGTGTGATGAAATCTGCTATGACTACAGCGAGTCTTACCTGGCTCGCCCCTCTGGAGACTCATTTCTAAAGTAACACACTACTTTTCACAGGCTGACATGCTTTGTGACAGGACACTTCAGGTGGTGCCTTTCAGAAGGTGGATTCCCATGCATAGTCAAGATGAGAACAGAAAAATAGTGTGTGAATAAATGTGTTAGTACAACATTGGAAATTACTTTTTACCTTGGCATGCATATATCAGTTTACAGGATAAGGCTGGTGTTATTCTTTGTTATTGTCAACAAAAACCCACCAGAAGACCCAAACCCACAATGAAGTGATGCTTCTGAAGGCCCCTTTACTGTGTGATAAAAATGATCTTAAAGGTTCATTGCATGACACACTTTGCAAGATGAGTCTAATAATATTTTGTTTGCAATCTGTGTCAGACTGTACGCTACTGAATTCAAACTATAGATGTTTGTAATTTGTTTCTAAAAATTACATTTACATCTTCAGTCGGAGATGTTGGGATGGGGGAGGTTGTTAAGAATTGAGAGACGGACGAGGGCATTGTTGGTTTTGGTCTTTTCACGGGATTTGTTGACAACAAGATACATATAGAAAACACCAGCCTAGTCCTTTAAAACGCTTCTTTCATGCTACAACAAATAATACAACTTTTCTTATACAGATAAGAAAGTTGATTCAAAGTTTGTTGATGTTTTGTTGTATTTCCTCATAGTCACAACATGTATCCCGCTTATGTTAAATAATATTTGCTCTTTACACTGGGAGTTATAATTGTATCTTGCTTGAGCTTATGTAATTACAGAATAATTAGGATTGTCTTGCCAATTAACTAGACTATGTTTGTTTTGTGTGTTCTGTGTATAGCTGGTAGTTGTTTGTAGGGGGTTGGGGGGCTGGTTGGTTGGGTAGCGCCTGAAGGGCAGCCAATAGCATTATTTGTGTAGAGTACATCTGCCATGTGTTGGTGTTTGAAGAGATGCAAAAATCTGTAGCCTGGAGATGATGTGATTGTGCAAAGCATTATAAATGTTTCAAATACCCCAGAGCCAAAGCCCGAGTGAAAAAATAAAACTCCATCTCTTACTTAGCTTTATTTTCTCAACAATCATATTCCCTTTTAGAGTATATCAGGGGATCTGATGGTTCGTAACATCCAGCTGAACCATGGAGGAAAATATGTCTGCGTTATAGACACTGATGTGGAGAGCCTGTCCACCTCTGCCATCCTGGTTGTCAAAGGTAAGCGAACCAATTGATTTCAAGAGCTTGTTTTCATTTGTTAGTTCATGAATACCCTAGTACTGTAAAGCAATGTAGCATTGAAGCAGCTGTAGAAGTATTTAAGGAGAAAGAAGTTTGGGAAAGATTTGAGCAATCCCAGATGCTCCCTGTAAATATACAGTAATATACAGTGTATATTAAAGCAAAAGCGGATGCTACCTTAGTCAGAGTTATGTCACCATCTGTTTAAACGGCACAGAAATTCACACTGCCATGTGTGACTTCAGACCCAGCTGAGATAGCTTCTTTGATATGTGCTATGTGTGTCTAGCTCACTGTTCAGGCTTATCTCTGCTGATTGGTATTCATGCCCTTAACAAACTGTAATAGCTGTCCCAGGTGCTTTGAGAAGGCAATGTTTATCACAGAAAATGACTGTAATTGGCTCATTTACACATCTGCAAAATATCATGAAAATCATTTGAATAATTGAGCAGCAGAGCAAACAACAGCAACATGGTAAAGCCAGGGCATGTAACAGTCACAAACACTTTTGTCTCTCTCTCTCTGTATTAACTTTCCTTTTATTCTTCCCACTAGTGTCTGCTCCCATTCAGCTCCTTTTTCTTTTCTCATAAATGATCCCATCCAGTGTCTTTTTACGCTGCCGGTGATCCCATTTTCAGTAATCACTTCGCAGCCCTGCCCAACGCACAGTGAATGAAAAGTCCCTACATGCACACTCCAAGGATGTAGCTCTTAATTAAAGGGAGCGTGATGGCCTTGATACGGGAGAAGGTGCAGAAATCTGATGAGGGGAGGCTTCTTGAAATGGGTGATCACCTCAGGTTCACCCTTCTTATTGTCTGATTGATTAAGGTCCGCCAGGTCCTCCGGACAAGGTAGCAGTGGAGGAGATCACAGACAGCACGGCCCAGCTTTCCTGGACCCCCGGAAGGGATAACGGCAGTCCCATCACTGGCTACATCATCCAGGCCCGAACGCCTTTTACTGTGGGCTGGCAGGCTGTTGACACAGGTACCAACAAACATTCCTCCTGTCCCCTTGTAGTAATTATCGGGGTCCTTATTTGTGTTTTGATTTATTTATCATTCAATTTGAGTCCAGTTGTGCAGCAGCCTGATTTTCTAAAGAACTAATTTCTTTTCAGTGCCGGAGGTGGTCAATGGCAACATGCTGACAGCCACGGTGGTGGGTCTGAATGCCTGGGTGGAGTACGAGTTCAGGGTGGTGGCCCGCAACATTGTAGGCCTGGGAGAGCCCAGCCCGGCCTCTGCCAAGACCAGGACAGAGGATGCCAGTATGTGAAGCTAAACACTTCACTGCACACACCGTTACACATAGACAATAGTGTTGAAGGTTTTGCTGTGATTTTATTACTTACCAGAAATATATCACATTCTTCCCAGGATTTCTCACCATAAATTTAATTATATTTTCACCACTTTTAATTACTAATAAAAGGGATGTTCAATCATATATTTTTTAAATTTCTCATCATTAGTTTACATGATAGTAGAGCAACAGTTCCTTTGGACTATCTTGGAGGTGGTAAAAACGCACTGCCAAGTGTCTGATCATCTGTTGAAAAGAATTAAAGTGTCCCGACCGCTCTGAGCATAGGACTCATCCTAAGGACGGC
Source organism: Nannoperca australis (assembly GCA_036023655.1). Lineage (NCBI taxonomy): Eukaryota > Metazoa > Chordata > Actinopteri > Centrarchiformes > Percichthyidae > Nannoperca > Nannoperca australis. The sequence goes on from JAVQJD010101007.1 coordinate 28,343, forward strand.
CTCTATATTACAAATTATTTTACTCGATAAATCGAGTGTAATAGCTTTCATGAAAAAACACGGACGGAAAATTTACTTTAGAAATTGACCATACTTGCATTTAATTAACAGGAGACTTAAATAATTAACAATTTATGCTTATTGCTTTACTTGAAATGTCTGTCAACCATTCTTGGTGCTGAGATGTGGAGTAAAGCCTGACGTTGAGACGTGTGCGGAGATATTTTTTCGTCAAGGAGCTGCTTTGTCACTTCCTCTTATTTGGTGTCACATTTTGTTAGGGTAGCATGAGAGCATTCAACAAAGCTTGAAAACATGAGAGTTACCAGCATGATTCAAAATTATATTTAACAGGTATATTACCATCCTAATGGCATTTCAAGTTCAGAATATAGCTACGATAATAATGCACGTGAGTGGTAAGGTGTCTGTCTTTCACTGTGTAGTCTGCAGTTAATATATACACAGACCTACAGGCACGCATACAGAAGCACACACATGCTAAAAATCAAGGTTCCCACAGGTATTTTTCCCAGGAAACAGGAGCTTAGGAGTTTTACGAGAATTCCTATAAAGTGCCAGGATCTCAGTCCCCAACATTCAATAGAAAACCATACATGGGCATCAGACATAAGTAATGCAAAAAACGTGTACTGATATGACACATTAATGTGATGCTCAACTTGCTAAAGGATACTAGAAGGACGTGCACGAGTGCTCCTCCACCCACCTAGCTTTGCCATCACGCTGCAGTGAGTTGAGTCGAATGTCATTTGCAAAATACTACAGATCTTGGCCTGGTGTTTTTTCATGGTGATATTTGGGCAATATCAGTAATTTGCTATTCTCTGAAATGTTTGTGTTTGCACAGAGTGAGGGATTTGTGGGGTGTAAAATGGAAGACAGTATCAGCAGCAGGCAGCCTTGTCATGAGGCTACAAGTATAGTTGAGGCGAGTCGTTGAGCTTTGTAAACTGTACTCTAATTGCTCTCCTCTGGGCTTTACCTCTCAGTTCCCGATACAGCTCCCACTGATGTCGGAGGTGGAGGCGGCACAAAGTCTGAATTAGTGATAACATGGGAGGTAAGTCATCTGTCACATTTTACTGTTCTCTCCATGGCCGAGTAATGGTTTTGCTTAATTGTGCAGAATTGAACGCAACAATTTTATGACCCACATTAGAGCGAGACACCTCTCCTCCGGCTCGGCCTCCGAGTGCCATTTCTCTCTCCAAAAGCAGGGACAGAGAGCACTTCCTCTGAATTGTTTTGCACTTTAGCCACAATTACATAGCCATGCAAGAGGAAAAGATTAGGTCAAAGGTGATTGCGGAGTGTCCTGGGCGGTAACGACAAAGAAAGGGGCTGTGTCTAATCACAGAAGCCCTTGTCAAGGAACAGCGGAGAGAAGGGCCTGTCTGTTTCTTTGTCTGTATGCGTTTTAATATCACTATAGTTTTGTGTTTTGCTCCCAGCCTGTTCCCGAGGAACTGCAGAACGGAGAGGGCTTTGGCTACATCATCGCCTTCAGGCCTGTGGGCACGGTCACGTGGACACGAGCAGTTATCTCCACACTCGGTGTGGCGCGTTACGTCTTCCGCAATGACACAATCCCACCCTTTTCGCCTTTTGACGTGAAGGCGGGGGCTTACAACAACCGAGGAGAGGGGCCCTTCAGCTCTATTGCCACCGTGTACTCAGCAGAGGAAGGTATGGACTTCAAAGCCTGGCAGCAGAGTGATGCTTAAATAAGCTATAATCTCTCTCCTTACAACTATGACCTTGAATAGTAATGATGAAATGAGTTTTTTTCCCCCAGTGCTGTTATTTCCCAGCCTCTCAAGCGGGGAATGTCAACTTGATATTAGTTATTGTGCTGGTAGATTACAGGAAATCCTAGCAGACACATACCACACCGTGCTGTCAGGGAGGTATTCTGTTAATTGAATTTGCTGGGCAGATAGTCTTCCCTTATGTCAGTCACAGATCCCATTAAAAGAGAACGGGGGAAATAGCTTTTCAGTGAAACTACGGGTCCATTCTCCACCTTTCCTCTTATTGCTATTAGTGTGTGTGATGGTGTTGGATGAGTCTCTGGGATTCTCACTAGTGCTCTATTTCTGCAGTCCCCAGTGTGGCTCCTAAGAGGGTTAGGACTAGAAGTGTGTCTGCAGTGCAAATTGAAGTGATCTGTGAGGCTCTCCCTGCCATCCCTGAAAGAGTGCTTGGATATGAGGTATGTTATATCTCTCTGCAAAGTCATTCTTTTTTTGTCTCCAATAACATGATAATTGAGCTTTTCCCTTTTATTTGTTTATCAGCTCATAACCATCCTTTCATTGTTCTTAAAATTAGTTTTTTCCTCTCTCCTTTTTTTACTTATAACATTCTACTAAAGATTTTGTAAATATAATGATATCATGAAATGACGTCAACACGTTGGTGCACAACAAGCAAACCCACAAGAGGAAAATAAAATCCCTCATCCTTTTAAGAATGCAAAAAGGGCTTTGCTGGGGTTTTTGTCTCCCCCAGTGCTCTTTAAATATCTGTCACCTCTGGCCCACAGCACAAAGCTCTCCAGTTTCCATAGCAGTGGCCACATTGTCCTTTTGGAACAGAGCTCATTTCTCCAAACATGGTCCTGAAGTGGATTTAAGCTGCTGAATCTCAATAGGCCACCAACAGTATGGATCCGGAGCTGTGGACTGCATGTATAATGTGCTCAGCCTTTAATTAGACATTGTTAGGATTTCAAATGCAATTCAGTTTGTTTTTAATGTAATCATCATTATTACTGATCAAAAGATTAAATTTGCGTGAACTGAATTCTGGTGTTTGTAATACACAGCTTTAATTGATAACAGATTTGAAATACAGTAATTTATGGGCGATGGAATAGCAAGAGCATCCCAGAAGGCAGACTTCACATTTCAACTTAAGTATTCATTGACTCAAATCTTATGTCACTAAATACCAAACATGAATATTGAAGATGAACCAAAGAAGCGAGAAGTAGTCAGTTTTCTTTATCAAATATCACTTCACCTACAACCTTAATTGGAGGCTAATAGCCTGAAGGAAACACTGCATCTGGTTTAGGAGAGAATCCTTCCTTGCTGTAGAAAGGTCTACTGGTCTATCTATTGAAATATTTGTAAGGTTTATCCATGACCCCTCCACTTGTAATATCCAGTTTCCTCAGCCAACAGTAAGAGTTGAGGGTGTTTTCATGAACAAAACAGACAATAATCAAGAAATGTTCTCCCTAGGTCAGTTATCATATGACCCACTAATGCCCTATTTATGTGGCAAGGACAGTTGAGAGGATATGCATCCGTAATTGAGACTCCACTAGTGAACATGTATTATTCATCATCGCTCCCTCCCTCCCCTTCTGATACAAACAGCATTTCAGATTTTATGATGAAATATGAATTTCAATAATGCAGTGAAATGCACCACTAGAATCCAGCTGTTTGTGCCCATGATTGTGAGTATTTCTTTTTTTTTTTTTTTTTGCAGGTCGTGTATTGGGAAGACGACACCAAGCCCGACACTGTTGGCAAAGTGCGCATATCTGGAAACTACACACTGGTTAACATCACGGGGCTGAAAGCAACCACAGTGTACTACCTCTCTGTGGCTGCTTTCAATACGGCTGGCCCCGGGCCACAGTCAGCGCCCATCAACATCACCACAAAGAAACCACGTGAGTCCTCTAAAATCACTTCCAAATGGTCGTCATTCATGAACCATGTCATCCCCTCTCGGGTAAAGTTGTACTGTCCTCAACGTGATAGGCATAGCATTTCTTCAGCTTCGTTGCTTGTTCTCATAAAATTCAATCTGACAAGAGAGCTTTCCGTTTACCTTGTAAAAAAAAAAAAAAAAAAAGATAAATCAGTGGTGTCAGTGGAAAATAGCTGCAGTGACAATTTAGGTATTTAAAATGGATGTGATTGCCAAGTGATGTTAAGTGATGTTAAAGCTAAACTAGACAACTGCTGTGCAAGCTAGATTGTTGAAATGTAGGGACCACAGATATTCTGCAGTTTAAGTGAAAAGTAACCATGGCATGCTCATGTTTCATGACCCCAGGCCATATCTTATTTTCATTTTGTGTGACCATAGATTGGCTTCAAGTTACCCATTACACCACAATTGTATTTGGGAAAAAAGTGAGAATTATGTGGTGGACCTGAACATACTGCAAGGAAAAAACAAAAACAAAAAAGCAAATAAATATATTTTTTTACCAATTTCAAAACAGATTTTACTCATTAAAATAAATGTTGCAAAGTTTTTTTTAACCCAGCCAAACACAGAATCTCACAGCAAATACAGAAAACACATCCAAATGCAGAAATGCTCTACGAACATTAGTTACGAAAGTTTCCGGGGACATTAAAAAGTGACAAAAACACACCCAGACTGAACTTTTTTGGGGGGCATTTTATGCTTTCATTTAGTGGAGAGAAACGAGAGAGAGAGAGAGCTGCAACAAGGGTTTCTGTAATTGTTTGTGCTTTCTCACTTTGCCTCGAATGTCTCTAAATGCTGCACACGTGTTGTTAAATTGGTGAAGATGTTTTCTTCAATTGCTTTTGGTTTTGTCAATTTGCACGTTTTCTAAGTTACAGTGTGTTGAGCTCTCAGGGCCACTGTAAAATTCACACTCTGTCTTAATTAGTGAGGTTGCTATGCTGCAGCCTCAGTTTATTTATTTAGTCTTATAAGATAAGAGTTTTTAAAATCAAAATCTCCACTGTATATTGTACATGCATTGCTTTAGAAAAACAACTATAGGAAATGGTTATGCAGCATGTATCTTTACCTCTTTTTCTAGCTCCAGATCGGGCTCCGCTCAACATACAATGGACCATGATTGGCTCCACACTCACGCTGCACTGGGATCCTGTAGTAGCTATGGAGACAGAGTCAAAGGTCACTGGATATTTGGTAGGTCACAATTCACTGCGAAGCTGTGATTTATCTCCCACATCAAAGATGATGCTTTTTGCATTATCTCATTGTCACCCTCTCCTGCCTCAGGTACTGCTGAAGAGACACCGCTACAATGACGTCAACACTATCTTGACCAACAAAACCACCGTAGAGCTCAGCCTCTCCCCCAATGACAACTATCTTATTCAGATCAAGGCAATGAGTGAGGGTGGTGAAGGTGCGGGCAGTGAACCCATCCACATCCATAAATTAAGTGAGTTGTACTGTTGTCTTTCCTTCTCTGTATTATTTTGTTTCTGACCACGGATAAATCTGAAGTGAGGATTCAATAATTCAGAGACAACATTTAATTTGGCTTCATTGCATCCCTTTCCAACCATGTGTAATAGACTTATTTCAAGTGCGAGAAAAGCGACCTTTTTAGAAATGCGTGCGCGGCGTCATCCATCTCTGCCATTGGGTTATTATTCCTTGTTGACTGGCTGCACAGCACTGCAGCATATAAAGCAGTTCTGTGCTCCCATTTCGCTGCTGTGCAAAATTGTAAGGCGGCTCAGTTTGCCGCTCTCCTCTTTGATGTGATACGAAGTTTATCTTCTCAGGATACTTAAATAGCCTCTCCTGTTGAAAGCCAGTAATAATGTAGATATGGAAAAGATTCAGTTTGCTTTTGATTTATGATGACTTGTCAGAAATTTAGAGGATAACACAGCAGAATGTAGGTTTGTCTTCTTTGGATTGGAGGGGGGTTTCTGGTTCTTCACAAGCTACTCTGCTGGTTTTTGTTGCAGGCATGGGAGCGCGGGGTTCGGGAGCGATCTGCCTCACCCCATCGTACCTCCCTGCAGTCCTCATCAGTGCACTGCTCTGCTCCATCTGGTGATGTCTAATCAGAGCCTACAGAGTGCCCTCCCTTCCACTCCATCCCTTCAGTCAGCCTGTACCATGTAAACCCTCCACTGGACTGGCACAAGGCCTGGGCTTCAGTGGCAGGGCTGGGAAAGACTGAAAAGGACCGGACTGTGCAAAGTGCTTAAAGGGACCACGCCACCTTCTTTTAAAGGACCATCAGATAGAGACGTGATAATTTTCATGCATGATATTTTTCTGTATTTTTTCCAGCGTCGCAAGTGCCACCATGCTCTAGGTTTCATTTTATAAGTTATGATGTCTACATGACTTATCTTGTTAGTATGTTTGGGATACTACTGCCTTAAAACCCATTTTACACATTAAGTCCATACCAAAGTAGGTGACAGAGCTTGCTTCATGGTTTCTTTAACCCTACATAAAAAACGTGTATGCATAAGAATCTATCTTTTCAGCAGGCTGGATCTTAGAAAATCAACAAACAAATTTTTGCCAAAAGAGACATTGCAGGCTTTTACTGGACTTTGTCAGGTAAACGAAAGATGCATAGCAAATTGATCAACTGTGCCTCAAACCCACTTATCTGCATACTGAACTAACATTAGGTTTGTCAGAGAGCCACAGGCTCCCGATCGTAAGACCCTCGCTACAATACTGTGATAGATTCTGGCATTTTGCTCTCTATCTCATGCTCCTCTAAATAATAAATGCCCATCACACTCTACATTCTCAGTCTAGCGAAAAAGCCGGGATTGCAGAGAATAGAGACGTGTGGTGTTAAACAGATCCCATGTGTACTGTTCTTCCTCTACATTTAGACGACCTGTGTTCTAGATACGTATATCATATCACAGAACATGCACCATCTACACCCCAGATGACCAGCTGGCCCCGTGCACAATGGTCCACAGGATAACAGTGCCTTCACTAGAGCTCACTCAGATTTTTTTTTCTTTCTTTCATTTTCAATAGCTTGGGAGAAAGATCCATGTTGCAGAAGAGGCATTGGTTGCTTTTTTCTTTCTTGAAGAAATTATAGGAAGGACAGGAAACTCAGAATGTATGGGAGCCCGTTATTGAAAATGGTATGTTGATTAAATTTTCATTGAGACTATGTAGTACACCGTCACACCTAAGACAAAAAGGTGTGGAAGCTTTAGGAAAGCTTCAATGGATTGAGATATATGGCTGAAATGTTGGTCCCGGTATTTATGGTCTGTGGTATAATAAATGTATGACTCCATTCGTGGCATAATTTATGGGCTATTAAGGCATCAGAATAATTTATGCCAATACCACGGTGAAACAGCCCTGACTGAAAATGGAGTGAAAGGCTTGGCTGTCATTTTACCCCGACCCTAACACCGTCTGTTGGACACATACCAGAGCGAAAGAAACAAAAGAATATTGCTACTCTGCTGAGGGAGTTACTCTTCACGCCCTTTTATCATCAGGACAAGTCTGTCAAAAGCCACCCAAATAAGAGCCGCTGTGTGATTACTGGGGTCCTGACAGTGTTCATATGGATGTGGAAGGATACAGTCAACTGAACTGCTACGCATTACTGTGCCTTTGCCGAACATGGGGCTGTGTAGGTCATTAGCCCCCCCCCCCTACCACCACCACCACACACACACACACAAAGTCGAATGAAAGCACAAGGAATTGATACAAGGTGACTGGATGTCCTCACTTAGCCGTCTAAACAGGTGTGCAGACCCCAGAGGCCTCGTAAAAAGTCCAAACGGCCGACATAATCAGGCTGTCCTATCTGCACCTTGACTGGTTTCATAAAGCTCTGTGCTTGTTGATTAGACTGCTGCAGACCAGTCAATGGGATATTGATTTTGCTGCCCCATTATTACAGCTGTCACAATTCAGCTGCTTGATGGACCGATGGCCGCTTTCTTATTGCATTCATTCTGTTGTGTTACAGTCAGTGATGTTTCAGATGTCCTCCACTACTTTACTCCCTATCAGACAACTTTGACATTCTTTTTCTGTTGTGTTTAGTTTGTTTTTACTAGAAATCTCACTGTATTTCAACATTTTATAGTGTAGTTTTTTGTAGACTGTGACTTTGAATTGGAGCAGTGACCTGAAATTGATTGGCTGGTTGATTCTTTTGAGTTATGTTGAACACAAGCACTGTGTCTGTCAGGCTCCAGCAGTAGTACTACTGTATCTTTCTTTCCAACAGCATAAAAGCCCAGTCACACCAGCATTAAAAACAGTAAAATGTCATGGCGAAATCAGTTCATTTCAATGGAAATGCTGAGATCAGAAGATTAACTTGTGAGGCAAAGTTAATCTGTGTAAAATATATTTGCGTGGAGTTTGGTGAACTACTTTTGTGCAGTTGACAATTCACAAACTGTCTTGACATTGCTGACATTTGATGGAACTGGAGAATCTAAAATGGAGGAAGCTAACGTAGTCTATTTGCTGTGTTGCACAATCCATTTACATTTACCCTCTGTTGGAGTAAAACCTGCTCCACAAAGCAAGTTTTAGACAACTAATGAGACCGGTTTTGATGGAACAAAGCTAATAAGCTTGCTAACTGACAGTGAGCAAGCTAGCTTGCTTTGGACAGTTTATTAAAAATGATGTACAAACCTGAGAACAAAAATATGGGCTAGCACTAGCATGTTCCTGGCTGTCTTGTATTTAGGCATTAGGTCGAAAGCTACAGTAGTTCACTGTGAGCCCTGCGAGTATTCACTATGTCACCAAGCCTCCAGCCGTGCCAGTTTCGCAAAGACCTGCGGATAAACACACCGTGACACTTTCTGGTGTGACCGGGCCTCAAAGCAGCTTGTGTCTGCAAATACGTGATCCAAGTGGTGGTAATATTTCCGTTAACATCCAAATAAGGTAACCTCATTGCCAAATGGCAGACTCATTAGTTATTCATTTACAGTGCTTAAATGTATGGAAGATTCTCAAAGCATTCTTATTTTTTACATTGTTGTAATTCAAGCTGAGTTTCTTGGCTATGCTCAAATACAGTAAGAAAACAAAACTATTGTTCAGGCCTTGTGCTTTAATAAAAACTAGAAAATACGATCTAAAGGAATTGAAAGGAGTAATTTGAGCTATAAGTTGGAATGGTTGAAATGTTTTGATTACAAGACAACAACATATCTATTTATATTTACATGGTCGATTTGGTTAGATTGGTTTAAGTGGCTGCTAGTGTGTACCTGGTGCAGTGTAAATAGCTTGCATATATTTTTTAAACATGGCCATCAAAGACAACCTTGTTGCTTTTATATAGTGTGTTCTCCGACCTTAATACTGGTGTATTAATCAATGATCTCTGTGAGATACTGACATGTAGAATGGCATTTTCATATTGAAAAGTAAATGTTTTGTCTTGTATACTAAAATTGTGCATGTTACTCATTGTTTGTGAATTTGTGTTGGACTTTTTCTAAAACTATAACTTAATAAAAATGTTTATTCCAGCCAGTGGGCTGTTCACCTGCTTCTGTCTAACTCCTAGACACACCAACAGCTTTCATCCATTAAAAAATACAGATTCAAATCCCCAGGGGCCTCCAAAGCCCCAAGTTCAATTAAGTGTGAATTGATTTTTGATTACTTGATTAATTGCAAATTTATTAGAGAATATACACCTTTAAAGTACAATATCAACTAATGCTGTTTTTTCAATCTTATACTCTTGCCTTCTGTTTGGGCCCTGTGTCAAAATCTAGGTCTAGAGTTGTATTATTTTTGTTTATATTCTTCTCACATAGTTCATATTCCTAATGCATCATAGTTGTGCTTAATGAAAATTACCACAAACTGACTGACACACAGAAAACCTGGGGCCAGAACATATTATTCCAGCTAGGAGGGCTGATTCATTTCTCGATCTCTGGGCATGTAATGATGCTACAGAGTTTGCTGTGTGCACTGTACTTTTTATGGAATTTGAAGGCAACAGGATTCATACTTTACATACTACAAAGAACTGCAAGTGGGATGGAGGGCCAACAGGTGGCCAACAGCCAATATTTGCCCTGGGGCCTCCTAATAGATTAATCAGACCATGCTGAGAGTTATGTGTGATATAATTATTACAATATTAATAGGCATATTTTCCAATATCTAGATGTCACAAGATATAAATATATAAAATAATGAACCTTATGTACAATGCAGTGCAATGAACTGTAATCCACTGCATTACATGACAAAACTTCATATGTGTAAATATAATAAAAACTGCTTGTTTAGAATCATTACTTTGGGTAACAGAAATTTGGAAATATCTGTCACATATTTATCAAATTTGTATTTTATTTCTGTTACCCCAAGCATCAATAATACGACCCATTTTAAGCACTACATAGTACATTTAAAGTACAAGACAAGACCTATAGACCCTGGTGTTGAATAATTCAAAACAGTTTATTGCCAGTGCTTTACAGATCAAGTGAAATCCAATGTGTAAATGAGCTGTATTAACTTTAACATAAATGGTGACATCATAGCAATGCTTGATTGAACTAAAGGTGCCTCCTTCCATAATCTGAGGCAAGAACGGCAGAAAGCCTCTGCTTGTGGGATTCACACATCAATGGCAAGCAGGCCTTTTTAGTCAGTGAGATATAAACAGGATTACTTTATGCCACAGCAGTTTGTAGAGAATGTTTTAAAATATAATCACCCGATTCATCAAAGCACAGCTTTGCACTGCCTTCTCCACTGTGCATTTTACCCATCATATGCCCCACACAGGCACAGTATCTATGAAGAATAGATGTTTCTTTATTTCTGACCAGAGGTAATCTCTAAGTAATACACAATCCATGTATTTCAACTCGAGCTTATGTGTCAGAAAAATTTTGCTTATTTGCTTTCACCTCTTGTTGACCTCCTTCTTCAGTTTTTACAGTATCTGTGAAAAATATACACTTTATTATGCATGCAAATGCTCACCGGAGAATGTCCTGTGATGAGAAATATGTGAAAGCTTTTCTTTAGAGCATCACTGATCATGCTCTTATGGTCTATTCTAGTTTTAAAAAGTGATATTTCCTTCAGTGTGTGGATATATTAAAAAAATATGGTGACAAGCACAACAGGAGGGCTGTTTCATACGTCATAAATGTTTCTTACAAAATGCAGCAGCAGTAATTGCTATGCAGTGTAAGCATAGTCTGCACAGTCTAAATTGTTTGCAGAGTACATTTATTACAGTTGAGATGTTCATGAATAACTCGAAGTCACTTCATACTTTCATATTTACTCCTAAAACAGTATGCGTATCAGGGTTTCATAATTTAAGCCTTCTGGTATTTTCAATCAAAACCACTGATGTGCAATTTCATCTGAAAATTCAATATAAAAGTGCATTTAAGTGACAAAAAAGACAGCCTTTTTCATTTATATGTTATCTCAACAGTTTGTTTCCCTCAGAAATGTTTCATATTTCATAAAAAAAAATCAAAAGAGACTGACCTTCCTCCCATGCACTTCATTCAAAAGGATTAGACAGATTGAATATTAGTGGAAAAATATCAAAGCAATCATTCTTGACACAAAGTCCATCACCATCCGTGTTACTGGCTAGAAAAAACAAGTGTAATAGCAACGTTACATTTAATAAAAAAAATTATATTGATGTAAGGAGTTGTTAGTTAGACAATCAATTGTGAAGCATCATAAGCGGGAAAACAGAAAAGCTGTTTTTACACCTTGGTTTTTGTAGGGATTAAACAAATGAGATATAAGGTGTTAAAACTCTGTAGCTTTACAATTGCCACTGGGCTGATTTTGTTACATTTGGACACAGGCAGGCTAGCCCCTTCCAGTGCCACGGCACCGTTCAGATGGCCCATTATTCAGAAATCCCAATAGTCTGAAAAATGTCCCATTGAACTGAAAACCCATCGTCAGCCCATTATCCCGAAAATACACACGCTCACTTGCGGTTGTAAGTTCAGTGACTGCCAGGCCTGTCCATGGTGCTGAATTGGCAGGGGATAGGCTATGTTTCTGGCTTTACACCAATCAGGAAGCTATAAAATTTGATTGGGTTATGCGCCAGGTGAGCAATTCTTATTGGACTGAATAGGCACCATCTTTGGGTCCAGACTATATATGCCCAGCTCTTATAATATAGCCATAGGTTAAAGTCATAATTTGCTAAAATCACAAGAATAATATCTGAAAAAAAGTACAAGTAAGGAGAAAACATACGTTCAGGAAGCTCAGTACAATATTGCAGTGGTAATTATCATTGTAGTAGTAGATTAACACAGTAAAAGTGCTACAATTCTCAACAAGAATTTAATTTGCTGCTAGCAATATCAGCACATTAGCAATAGTACACTGAGTGAATGATGATACCATCAAATGTGAACAATTAAAATCTAGCTGTGTTTTAGAGAGTTTTCCACACAGGGTAATTCTGCATGTTTGTGAACCTCAGTCTTGGGGCAGTGTGGGTGTGATAGATTTTAAGGGAAATAATTATACATATAGCCGAGTACATTTTTAATGCATCAGTTCATCGGGCGTTGTTATGATACTTAAATGTGTTACTTACTATTTATTAAGTCAAAATTTCATTAAAATATAGATTCTGAAGGGAACTTGAGGAAGATGCAGATGGAGGGTTCTTCCACAGTGAGTAGGCTATTCATAGATTTCATTTTAGTAGCGCTACTCCTTACATTTGTCACTGGGCATTATAGACTCTCCATCAGTGTTCACTAATTAGGAGGGTGCCTTTTTTTACAGACGACAAGGGAGGGGACACAAGAAGGAGGTGTGGAAATTAATCACTGAGGTTTATTAATGAGGGGGTATCTGCCCTGTGTGGCCGGAGAACAATATGAGAGGGAGCGTTCAGAGGCAAGCTCCATCCATCACTTTGTAAACTGTGTGGAGATACCAGCCGAGGAAAGCTTTTAGAGGCAATCTTTAACGTGGGCACAAGTGAAGAAAAGAAAATCATCATCTCAAATAGACCCGATATGGACCTCAAATACAAATATTCTGCTATTATTCAGAAGGCAAATACACTGTATACATTCAGTTTTAGTGGACATGGCTGAATGTCTTTTCAAAGAGCTCCTGAAAGGCATCCTGTGACCTTCCTGCTCACGCTCACAATGACTATGTTAACATGCTGATATTTAGCAAGCTATCTTTACCATATTCACCAAATGAGTTTGTCATTAGTTTTAGTTATCATCCAATGCCAACTAATACTAAACACACTTTTTCCACCAGCTTGAGGGAACCTGTTGGTGGCCCTAACTGAAAAATCAGGCGATCACCAAAATCATTACGATTCATTCTTTGGCAACAGTGAATATCTATATCAAATTTCATAAGAAACCAACACACTTCACTGTGCCATGGACCGACAATTTTCTGCACCAGGGAGAAAACACCTCCAATAAATGAATTCAGGCTCCATCCAGGAGGCAGCTAGTCAAGCGGGATCGGCCAGGAGACAGTGGCTGTGCACTGGCTGGTTCTGTGGGTGACTTCATAACCACAGGGAAGTCTTGCAGAGGCACACAGGGCCACCTTGGCAGAGGGCATTGCTTATTGTCTTAAAAACCAGTGCTTTCTGATGACTGTTGGAAGGAGTCAAAACTGTGAAATTGTAATGATTCTTTTAACATGTTCTATGTTTTGGACATTTATAATAATGCATTATAAAATCTGAATAGTAGTATTTCTCTGTTAGGCTAGACAAACACGTGTCTACTTCCACTTCTTTTGTCCTTCCTCAAAGACAAATAAGTTGCCCTATACTGTAGGCACCTGCTGCAGTTGCACTTGTGGAGCTGCTCTCAACAGCAGAGGACTGTAACTGTGCTGGGCAGCTCCCAGTTATGACTGTGACTGAGTGAGTGGGAAGCATGTCATCTGCCATCTCTACGTGATTAGGGTATAACAAATTAGAAAAACAAGGTTAGCATTTGTCTCTGAATGCTAACAATGTTTTATTTTAAAAGGGCGATCCAGGTCATAAAATTGCTCAGAATGTGACTACACAAGGATTTTAGGGGATTAAAAAGGTACAGTAATTTCAAGAAAAACTCAAAATCAGAGGCAAAAACATTTGACTTCAATTTTTATGTTCCACTTTATTAGAAGTTGGACCTTCACATTGAAAGTTTAGTCTCGACATGGAAACAGCTGTTTACAAAAACAGTTTCATGATCACATGCCACATCATCTGCCACCGCTATGGTCAGGCTTTGGTTTAATTCAGGCAACAGTTGCAGTCAAGGTAAAAAAAAAAAAAACTGTGTTGACTGTTTGAATAATAACACCCAATTTTTTGAGTAATAAACTTATTGAGAAAAAATACAGTTAGGCACATAAAAGTATATGATATACAGTATGTATTTACTTTTTTATAAAAACCTAAAGAGTGAAACGAGCTGAAGCCTTTAATTTTGAAATGCTTGTGTGTACAAGAACGATTGTACAAAGACACATCATAAAAGAAAAAATATGACAAGGTCAGCAAAAAAACTAATTGGTGAAGGCGTGGCCAATCACTTTGCAAGATCATGATCCACTCTTAATTTCAAATGTCATGTCAGAGTTGATCTGTGAGTTATAAGTTTAAATAAAGTATTTTTGAATTTTGAATGTTGTCACTGTGCCTCTAAAGGGTGTTTGGAGGCTTCTGATTCTAAGCTAATTAAGCCTGTAGTAGTTGCTGATGTTAAGAGGCTTTCACAAACGCCAGTGGAGTGACGTTACTCATGATCGGACATGAACTAGAATTTTTTTTCTCTTCTGTGGCTGTAAATACAACTCACAAGCTGCAGATAACTGTGCTCTGTTTCACTAGATCTTCAGAGGTGACAAACAGTAGTGTTAACTTAACTACTAAAAACAGCAGTGCTACAACTATGTACTGGCATTCACCCACACACACTGGGAGAGCCTCTTGTAGTAGGGCCGCTTGCCCAGCTACAACACAGGTACCCACACAATGAATCTCTCAAAGGAACATAAATGTGCCTCTAGTGTCAGAACTCAAATTTGAAAAAGAATATTGAAGCCTGAAAGAAAGAGATAAATTACCCCTCATTCTGAGGAAAAGAAAGAGTGTGCAATGCTGGCTGCTAAGTATGTCTCTTCCTGCCACAACAAAAGAGACAACCAGTATGACACATATAGAGATGGCCATTTATAAATACACTTGTATTTAAAATATTCTACTTACTGCCATCTCCTTTTTCTGTGTGTTTCTTTGTTTTTGTGTATAGACTATTGGCTGTCTTGTATTATCCCTACCAATTCTAACTTGATTTCTTATATTATATATAAACAAATATAGCCTATATTATTTTATTTCATGCATCTATTTCAATTAACTAATAGTGTTATTTACATCATCTTTGTGAATTTCATTTATTTCATTATATAGGGTTTTATGTAAGTATATGGATGCATTTGCAAATGTGTATGTGTACATAAGTATAAACGGAGTGACGCTTTGAGTTAGTTCAAGCTGTCAACTCAAGCTACAGTGCTACACATGTCACATATCTCACTCCCCACAACCATCTACCAAACACACCCTCTCTATTTGACAGTCTATTTAAAGTGCAAAAAATGCATCTCTCGCTCTGCCTGTCAATGCCACTGCTGCCCTGCATCAGTGTTGCTGCAGCCCTACCACCACCCCAAATATTTATGTAAACAT
Source organism: Nannoperca australis (assembly GCA_036023655.1). NCBI lineage: Eukaryota > Metazoa > Chordata > Actinopteri > Centrarchiformes > Percichthyidae > Nannoperca > Nannoperca australis. The sequence continues at coordinate 43,884 of JAVQJD010101007.1, forward strand.
GTCTGCGGGGAGTGATGAGGTAGGAGCCTAAACACCAAACTCTAACTGTGTTCTGCTGCTATAATAAACACTTCAATGTGAGTTGTCTTGCTAAAATGTATGTATGTATGTGTGCATAAAGATATATGTATAGTTATATATTTTTATAATGTCATGTATAGATATATTTCAGTTTTTTATTAATGTAAATTCTGCTTCTATTCAGTTGTTAACTGTGAGCATGAAGGCTAATAAAGTCAAATCCCACATTTTTCTTTGGCAACACATGTCAAATGTCAATGCCAATGAAGCCTATTGAATTGAACTGAATTAAAATTGAATGTCAGAGCTCCGCCATACTCTATGCCTCTCCAGCTGAGCCATGAAGAGCTCTACAGTAGCGGCTCATCATGGCTGGTTAGCTCTGACTACCAGCACCGCGGCCACACGCTGCTATTCACACACTGAGTGATAGTCAGTCAGTGTCTCCGCATCCCCACACTATATCGTCACAAAGCCATGCCTCACACAAATGGCACTCCTCTTTTGTATTATTTCTTAGCAGAATGCGCGAGTAGATTTACTCTCTTATAGGAGACAGGATGAAAACAGTGGTCCTAAATGTCAAGGATCTGACCCCAATCACCGCCTAACCTCCTCCCCAAGAGGTTTTTCGACACTATACTTGCACGGCCACAAAAGATCCACATTAGGAAAAAACTGTTCTCACATCGTGTGTTGTATTCAATGACCTGCTTCATCTGCACTTGGCATCTCTTGTCTTTTTCCCTCCTGTTTGAATGGCAACCTTGTCTTTTCTCCATTCGAGAAAAGATGATGACGGGAGTGACTGGTGTTCCTGAGAATTGCCTCCTTTATTTAAGTGTAGTCTGTTGTCTATCCAGGTCTCTGTAGTGTTTTTTTCTTATCTGAATCAAGAAGCTAAAGATAAGCTAAAGATAGTGTCATATGTTGTACAGGTGAAGCTTTTCGAGGCAAAGTTGTGATATGGGGATATATAAGTAAAGTTGACTAGACTTTACTGTATGTTCTGGTGAGAATTATTACCAATGGAACACAACTAAATAAGATCCAGTTTGTTATTTAATATAATTTGTCAAAATATGGTTCTAGAAATGTGTTTTTCATCTTTGAGAAAAATAATGAAATGTCCAATTAATACACCAATTTACATTACATTCAGGCATTTAGCAGACACTTTTATCCAAAGTGGCTTCCAAATAAGAGCTTTACATAAAGTCCATAGAACCATGATGGAAATCAACAAGATGTCTCATCAAGCTTGTAAGGGCTGGTGATGAATCACAAGTGCTATAAGTAAGTGCATCGCTGCCAATGGCAGAATCAAAAAGAGCATTAAATCTAAGAACAGATTATCTTTGTACATTATTAAATACAATACATTAAAACTAGAAATACCATTCCACTATAATAACGTACAGTATGCTATACTTTATACTTTATAGAACCAATGTGTGGGTGGGGTGAAAGGCTGGAGGATGGTCTGGATGTAGGTTGGTGCAGTCCTGTTCACCGCTTGGAAGGCCAGTACCAGGGTCTTGAATCTGATCCGAGCAGCGATGGGTAGCCAGTGAAGGGAGATGAA
>JAVQJD010101008.1:0-22554 GCA_036023655.1 Nannoperca australis
AAGAAGTGATCAGAGATGTGCAGTGGTGTGACAGAGGTTTATGGGATTAGATCGCTGCCACGATTCAAAACCGCAGAAAAAAAAGTTTTGCAAGGTCGAAAATAACATTTTAATGTCTGAAAAAAGTTTTGCAAGGTCGAATTTTTTTTTTCGACCTTGAAAAGTTTTAAATGTCTGAAAAAAGAAGAAAAGTTTTAAATGTCTGAAAAAAGAAGAAAAGTTTTAAATGTCTGGAAAAAAAATTCAAATCTCTGCAAAAATAATTTGGTATCTGAGTTTTCCTTCTTTACAAATGCAACTCTCTTTTACAGAGTTTCACCAACACGTTTTCAGAGTTTCAAACCTGGCACTGTTCTCCCACTGTGCTGGTTTGTATTCCAGGTTTGAAACCTTGTAAATGGTGGTCTGAAAACTGGAGTTCGTATCGCTGAAAAAAAGTTTTGAAATGTTGAAACTTGAGGATTGAAAGGGCGAATCTTTATATTTGCACTCATACTGCAGAGTTTTTTCAGAGTGTAGTTAACAACACGCACTTTTCAGAGATTCGCCCCCACAGCTGCGAGTCTGCGAGTCATGTGATTCCTGGCAGTGTTTTCACACAGCTCAGGTTTGAAACTCCGAAACTCTGTCTTTGAAACTTCGGTTAGAAAAAAAACTATTGTTGCTCTCTGCCAACGTACGGTCCAATCACATGTCGTATTTGCCGGGTTGGTGGGATTGACTGACTGCTCCACGTCCATGGCCAGGAGAGTGGTACAGCTGTGTCCCAATTCAGGGGCTGCAGCGTTCGAAGTACGCAGTCTACTTGGCCTACGAAGGCCCGTCGTTCGTAGTCCGCCATTTCTTCCAAAAAAAGTAACTTTTGCCAGTGACAAAAGTAATTTGTCACTGGCAATGAATTGTGGGATAGCCTAGGCTGCGACACATTTGTAGACCCTTCGAACTACCTTTGAATTGGGACAGCCTTGTTGCGACGCTGTGACCTAATCGGCCTTCAAATGCGCACTTCGAACGCTGCAGCCCCTGAATTGGGAGTAGCATACTTGGCACAGATACTACAGCACAGAGAACCGCGCATCCTAAATCGCGAGAGTCATTGGCGGAGCAGTCGGTAAATCCCACCAACCCAGCACAGTGGGAGAACAGTGCCAGGTTAGAAACTCTGAAATCGTGTTGGTGAAACTCCGTAAAAGAGAGTAGCATTTGTAAAGAAGGAAAGAGATTTGAATTTTTTCCCCAGACATTTAAAACTTTTTTCAGACATTCAAAACTTATTTTCTTTTTTTATTAAAATAATAAACTTTCTGTTGGGGTTAGGGTAGGGCTCCAAGATGCTCTATTTCTAAGTCTGGGCATGATACATTATTCAAATATCAAATATATAAACCTTTTGTAAGTTTCCGAGCATCTTTAGCCCATCAAAAGGTCATTGATGTTTTAAAATAATTATAATTATTTATTTTTTTCGTGCAAATTCAATAGGATCCTCGCATGACTCCGTGCTCAGGACCTAATAAAAACTAAATATAAAACCAAAAGGAATGTAGTCAGAAGTCACGTCACAGGAAGTGAAAAACGTATACAACAAAGATGGCGTCTCCCAGCGAGGCAACGGTGAATGATCCACACGTGGAGAAAAAGAAGAAGGTAACTACAAAAAAGTCATTAGTGAAAGGATGTCATTGCAACAGTGTCAAACGTTTGATACCATCAGATAAGAAAGATTAACACAGTGCTTTTCAAACTGACAAACCCAACGTAGCATTGGCTTGCTAGCATCATGCTGCTAACGCAAGTAGCGCTGGTGTACGGTTCCCTGGAGTAGCACGTTTCTGAGCACACATAAATACATTAAACTCTGTCCTCCTCTTGAAGTCACTGCTGCTAACTTCTCGCCGTTTGCTCCTTTTTCGCAGCCTCCAGCTCGTTACTGGCAGGAACCAAAGGAGGAGGAGAAAGATGAAAACAAAGGGGAAAAAGACGGAAAACAAGCTCTGCAACAGAAGGAGCGAAAGATACAGAAAGCAAATAAAAGAAAACAAGAAAACGATCAGAGTGATGGAAAAGATTTCCTATCAGGGGTAAGAGACTGAAAGGGGTGGTTGTGTGACAATCTCAGCATGAAGTTGACCTTCTCACCCAGAGAGGTGGGATAATATATTGTACAGAATATCACAATATTTCCAATACCAATAATATAACCAGATTCTTATTATAGGTATGTTTAATCTGAAGGAAGGGTGCTTCAGGAGCTAACAATTCACGGGTTGATGAGATCATTTCTAACTCCTTAAAGTTTTTGTTTATAGATTGTTAATGTGAAAAAAAGTTATTACACATGCCTGACAGTATTATAGTGTTCAGTTTCCGCCCCTCAAGAAATATGTTTTTATGGATACCGCCTTCCATCAACTGGACATAGTGTTGTTGTGTTTTGTGAATAATTTTAAACACATTTCCCCAAAATGCATCCTGGCATTTTTTGTTTCTTTGGAATGGTTATGGTTGTTAGTTAAAAAAAAAATACAGCATCTGTTCTGTCCTTGTTACCATCTTTTATGTAATCAGACAACTTCTTCTCTGAATCACCACGATGAATGAAGATGACCATTCAACTTCTTTAATGGTGAACTAGGAATATGGTACAACTGAGACAAATCAATTTCAGTCACCGGTAAATTCATACATTATATCGACTGCATCAGCCTGTAAATTGTCAATGTTTGAGTATAGGTACACAGACACATTATCGAGCTAATCTAAAAGCTACAATAAGGTAACCTGGACAGCTCAACTTATCTTTATGGACATATCTGTAAAATTCATATATTCCACAAATTTAGTTAGAACATGTTACTTCAACTTATTACATATTGACGATGCTCATGTAAAGCGTGAAAGCAGATGAACTTCATAGCAACTTCAACAAAGAACAAGTCATTCCAGAGTACAAGCATTCTGATGACCTGATCAAAGCGTGACCATATCAACCTGTAAGTAATGAAGTATGGTGCTGCACCACAAGAGGAAGACCCATCAAAGTACAAAACTAGCTATCCAGTAACAGCACAGCATCATAAGTGATGTCTAACAATATGCTGTAAATGTCTATTTCCAATGTAGTGAATGAATGATAGTTTGTGTTGCATCAAGAGCGCTGTTCCAAAGGTTGCAGTGTGTCGCCCTTAACTGTGAAGCAACCTTTACAACCAGAAAAAAATTACATTTAAACTATACCGGAATATTGCAATACTCAATAGCAATTTTCATACTCCAGTATTGGTAGATCTCCATATCGCCCAGCAATACATTCATTTACTTTATCCAGTGTATTTCTTCTGATTATTGTTCATACTCTCTCAGAAATCGGACCCTTTCCCTGGGCCTGCTCCTATTCCAGAAGACAGGGTGCAGAAGTTCAAGAGGAAAGATAAAGCAAAAAAGGTAAGCACCCCCATGTTTTTTATTTACAATTTCTAATAAATTAAGTAGTGGCGTTAGCTTTTTGCCACCTGCCAACATCTCAATCCTTTTGTTCTTCTCATCCTAGCCCCGGCACCAGAACTCGAGGCTGACAGACATCATAGTTCGCTCAGAAGACGCTTCAGAAATGGCCCAGAAACAAGCTGCCCGGTTTGACCTCCTACTCCCAGAGGATGCAGGGTAATTTCCTTTAAATGGCTGCTTCATGTCGCAGACATTAGATTATATAAAAGCCTGGTTGTGACACGTTTCCCTCTAATCTCAGGTTTCTAGAAGGAGATGAGGATGAGGACACGTGTACGATCTCCCAGGAAGACATTGCAGATGCTGTGGATATAACATCTGGGGCAAAGGTAAGACACTGACTGGACACTAGTGTACATGTTGGGAGATTTCACTTTTGACATAAATCTTCACGGGAAGAAAATAACATAACACAATGAAAAATTCATAGTCCATGAGTGGCTGAGCCTCTCATGTGGCAATATTTAAAAATCTCTTTATACCACAAAGGAACAGCAGGAGGGGTTTCAATGAGCCAAGTGACCTAAATACACTTTCTTGCCAAAAACAGTAATTTAATCAGCAATTTAAATATCAGAGATGGACGTGACACATGTTTAGAGAGTAGACCCAGCAGGAAAAGCCCAGGATTCTTTTTTTATTTCATTTTGAAAATACAGCTAAGCGCCTTTACCAAAAACATATATATGTGTTTACATTGCTAGAAAATATAATTGCTATTTTCACTGTGACATTTTAAAGAGGGAGGTGATAAGCTATGATCCATCTTGTTCCGAATAGAAGGTGTTTTATGTAGTCTTTGGAGAATTTTGTATTGAGATTTTTTGATTTGTCTCTTGTGTTTACAAATTAATTTTAGTTCACTTTATGTTCAAACTTCTCTCTCTCCTGCAATTGTAAGTCAGTTTGATAGATTAAAATGTATGTATGTTGAAATGTTAAGAATCAGAAATAACCATACTGTGGAAAATGATGTTTGGAGTACATTTAAGTTGAATTTCAAGAGCACTTCTATAAATAGGTTCCCAGGTCTTCTGTTGCTGCCCGGATTGTTTGCCTTTTATTAACATGCTTTTTTCTTCTCCCACTTCCTCCTCAGCATTTTAATCTGAAGCTGTCTCAGTTTGGGCCGTACCGAGCGGATTACAGCAAGACTGGACGGTCAGTATCACACTCTTCATCCTCACACAAACCATGTATGAAGTGTTTGTCTTGGGGTTGCTTTCGTGTCTTTCATGTTTGCATCACCAACCGGTCATCTTGGTTCAGTGTTAATGGAGGACAACATGTATTTTCATCCAATAACAGTCGATGATATGAGTCAGTTAACACAGCATTAAGAGAAAATGAACTCCATAAGGTTTTTATTTAAACCTGCATTATTTGATTTTGTTTTACCACTTGGGGGCAGCGCAAGCAGCTGTAAACCCAACGCAGACACACAATCGCCTAATAATGTTCATTTCTAAATTGATTGTCATTGCAGGGAAAGCACAGATTAAATGAATTAATGTCCGCCACACAGGTGTTTTCATTCATGATGCCTGATTAGACCTCTCTGCCAGGCTAGGCTAGATTGACGTCTCCCTCTCTGTCTTGTTGTTGTACCTGTCAGGGCTGGGCAGTTTACCCTGAAAACACATGTCTGGGCACGAAGGAGCTTTGAATAGAACAGAGCTACCATTAATGTTCCTTCTATGACAAGTTAAATATTCAAATGATAGCAAGCAGGTGGCTTATACACACCCGGGAGAGACACGCAGCATTATCGTTTATTCTGAGTCATGTTTGTGTGTTCACCTGATGTATATTCACTCTCCTGTTAGCTCCACTGTGTTCACCAAGTAGCTGTTATCTTTGTCTGACGTTTGGTGCTAGGGAGGAAGTGTACAGTGGGTTTCTCACAAAAACCCCCAGTGCTGACTGAACCAAAACAGTTATGTTGCAGGTTATTTATTTCATTATCATCACTAATGAGACACTAAAACGCTCCGTATGTCTGTCACAATAATTACATTATCGACTTGCAATATATGGACATGACCTCATTTTTGTTGACCTAGATATTGTCCGTTGTGTTTACATGTGTGTTTGTTTACATAAGAATCTCACCAACATTTGATCGCCAATGTGATGCCAGAATAAACAGCAGGGGTTTCCTTACCATTGAAAGACTTGGGTCCATTGTCTAAGCGTTTCTTTTTCAGTGTTCAAAGCCCAAATATATAGAAAACAAAAATGCTGACACGCGTTTTGCTGTCATTTCTAGTTGGGCTGCTTCTGTCCTCTCGTGTCCACAGATCCAGTTAGCCCATTCAATTCCAATGTCTAAAGATTCTTAGGAAATCAAAGTGAATTGCTCTTTGAAAGGGTGTACTTGCGTTATTATATTATTATATCAGTGGCATAAAATAGTCTTAAAAGGGCAATCACATCGTATCTCGCAATTGTTTATGGGACACTGTATCGTCCAACAAAATAAGTTATTGTGACAGGCCTAACGCTGTGGTTTTATAACTTCAGCCAAGCCCTTTGACATAATACATTTGGTCCATCATTAAAACAGAAATGTTGATTTTAAATGTTTGAGTTGTGTGTACGCACGTTAACAATGTGTTCTCCTCACTTTAGTCACCTGCTGCTTGGTGGGAGGAGAGGCCATGTTGCTTGTATAGACTGGCAGACCAAAGAGCTAATGTGTGAGATAAACGTGATGGAGTCTGTCAATGATGTAAAGTAAGTCGTCCAACCTTCCATTGTGCAACAGCACGCAAAGCACAAAATGTTGAATATTACAAGCATGCTTCACCTACCAGCAACTGTGAACATCCTCTCTGTAAATTAACTCTGTCTTTATTTAGGTGGCTCCATAGTGAGGCCATGTATGCAGTGGCTCAGAAGAAGTGGCTGCATATCTATGACTCTAACGGAATAGAGCTTCACTGCATCCGCAAATTCAATGACGTCCTTCGTATGCAGTTCCTCCCCTACCACTTTTTGCTCGCCACAGCGGTGGGTTCATTAAAGGCATTTTTGTATCTTATTCTTAAAAATGATCTTCTATTGCGTGCTAAATTTGCCACAAGCAATGATGTTTTGTATCAGACGCTCAATTGAGAGTTTAAATCACTTTTTTAGTAGAGACCTGGAGGGCAGCATTGAAATATTACAATAATTATGACACTAAATACAACACTAAGACAACTTATAGACACAATGATAGATTTGCAGCATGAAAAGTATGCCAAGTAGCTGTTCTTGTTTGCACTGTGTCCATGGATGTAAAGATACTATTACTATTACTTTACATATTATTATTATGACTATTACTGGTTCTCAACTTAACAATGAGACGATGTACTCGGAAAGTCACACTGAATCTATTTGTGTCATACCTGTATTTAGGTGTGATTGTTTTGCCTTCAAAAAGGAGTACCCATTTTGACTTTAATTGCGACAGTCACTCGCTAAGGGTTTTAAAGTGTCTTAATTGCCTTCACAATAACTAATTTGCCTCACATCTTTTCCTTTGTGCATCACAGTTTGATAACCACTAATCTAGAGTAAAAAATGTATTTAAAAGACACACTGACCAAGAGTGCCGTTTTTCTTCCAGATCATCTGACTTGAATTTACAAACTAATCAGCTCTTACAAACTTTAATGTTCTCCCTCTTGTTTTCAGAGTGCTACCAGTTTCCTGCAGTACCTGGATGTGTCTGTGGGAAAGGAGGTGGCGGCCATCTGCACCAAGACTGGCCGCCTAGACGTGATGTGCCAGAACCCTCATAATGCCATCATCCACCTAGGCCACCACAACGGCACAGTCACCCTCTGGTCGCCCAACCAGAAAGAAGCCCTCGTCAAGATGCTCTGTCACCAGGGCAGCGTGCGCTCTCTTACTGTAGACAAGACGGGCACGTGAGTCACCATAAAACTTTACACTTCTTATGTAGGACAACAACCGGCAGAAAACAGTGGATAATTGTCTGTGTGTAAGCAGATGCTTCACAGTAGATGTTATCGTCAACATTTAAATTATTATAAAAAGTCTTTGTAATCATTGTTAAAAACCTGTTCCTCAACCTTTAACACCCCCCACTTGGCCGTGCATTGTACTTGTAGTCTCACCACTCTCACAATGAATCACATGTTCCTGTTAATGAAACTTTCCACTATAGCAGTCAAAACAGTGGGTGGTAATGATTAACAAGTGTGCAGAATAAATCTATAAATCATAAATCACTGCATAGTCAGATAACTAACTGTAAAATGTTTCCATTGCGAGCAGTGAACTGCAGTTTCCTTATTGTCTACCAGAGTGCAATATATTGTTATGGTCTCCTCTTTTGGCAGATACATGGTGACATCTGGCATGGATAAAAAGCTGAAGGTATATGATATTAGAGCCTTCAAGCCCCTCAAGTCCTACTTCCTCCCAGCTGGAGCTTCCTGTTTGTCACTGAGCCAGAGGGGGCTGCTGTCTGCAGCCACCGGAGATGTTGTTCAGGTCATTATCACCTCCACACTGCATGATTAATGTGTGAAAAATGAACAGCAAGAGATGCATGGGATGCAGTGGTTTGTTATCAGTGAACGCAGTCAGATATTTACAACAAAAACACTGTTGTTTAGCGGAAAGAGATGGTAACCACAGATTAAGAGTAAATGTAAAAAAAGGTTTCGTTATTAGTGACGTAGCCGGATGGTGGCACTTTGTTTTACACGTCCTAATAATCATTATAATAAAGAATTATGGAATGTGGTACTAATTGTAGGGAATGTAGAGACCCATATAAGATTTTGCTTAGTTGCGTTATGTGTATAAGCAGTTGTTGATTTGAGAGAGAGAACCTTTAAAAGAAATCAAAGTGCTTTACAGTTGACAAAACATAGGATGTTGTGACTAATGCAGACAAAAACAATTGTATAACTGGTACCAAATCAACATTGTCCTTTTTGACCAGCACTTAGATGCAGCATGCATTTATGAATCTGTGGAGCTGGGACCAGCTTTAAAATAGTCTCAAAATCCCAAAAGTGAAAGTAACCTGATCTGTGCATAACACGAGACATTTGTAAACGCAGGGCGCTTTTTGAAAGCGAAACAGGTCCGAAGTTGAAGTTGAAGTAAAATATTTTTGAATCTTGTTTTTCATTTACAGATCATGTAATAGACATTTACAAATAATATTGAGATTATATTCAGTCCATACATATACGGTCCTCTTTTAAAGAAATTACAGTAAACTGTGGGACCTGTAAAATGAATCATTGTTGGTTGAACTGCAAAATGATCTGTGAGAAATGAGTGCTTCAACAACATAGCAGTGTGCAGCAATGTGTCAATGATTGCTCAGTCCATCAAGTAAGCCGTGACAGTGAGCCAGCATGCACAATCCTGCCTGCGAAGCAAAATGTCTGCTGTGAAATAGGTCTCTCCTCACCAAAGACAAGCTGACAGTTTGCATGTTATTGCTTTTATCATACTGCAGAAAGTCATTTTTAATTACAGTTGGTTGTCTTTTTTTCTTTTTAACCCTGCATTACATAAGACACCTCTTAACATATTTCACCCTCACATCCCTTAATCTGTGTCTGTGACAACTCTCCCTGCAGGTGTACAGGGACGTGTGGAGCGCTCCAGTGACTAAACCCTACATGGCTCACAGAGTTCAAAGAACAGTTTGGGGGCTGAACTTCTGTCCCTTTGAGGACGTCCTCGGGGTGGGGCATGGAGACGGTTTCACCAGCATGCTCATACCAGGTCCTACTTGATTTCACATTATACCTATGTATTTAAAAGGCGACTTACCAGGATACTCAGGATAAAACTGGGTTGAAAGTAGCTCAGCTTGATGTGTGTTTCCTGATGAGTAAAAAACCTCTGTCCTCTTTGTAAATTCACAGGTGCGGGAGAGCCTAACTTTGATGGTCTGGATGCAAATCCATACCGCAGTGCAAAGCAGAGGCAGGAGTGGGAGGTTAAAGCCCTGCTGGAAAAGATCCAGCCAGAGCTCATCAGCCTCAATCCCACAGAGCTTGGACAGGTTGACCACGCCACCTTTGAGCAAAGACACCAAGAAAGGATCCAAGCTCTGGTCAGTGTCTGGAAACATCTTATTGGAACACATCAAATGTTTTTTTTAAGATATAGATCTGATTTAAAATATTGACTTTTGATCATAATAGGTCAGACTTCTAAAAGCAGTTTTTGTCTTCTCAGGGCTTTGACCCACTTGCCAAAGAAAAATTCATTCCCAAGTATAAGAAAAAAGGTCGTAGTTCTGCTGGCAGTGTTGAAAGGCGCAAGAAACAAGTGGCTCATGTGGACCAGAGGGTAAGTAATCCAGAAAATAAGATAAGATGGATGTGTTCACATTAGGAACTTTCTGTTATATCTGTAGTGTTTGGCTCATCTCTCTGGACTTGTTTACCCCCACAGGATATAATCAAGACAAATGTGGAGGCCAAAATGAAGATGGAAAAAGAGAGAAAGGAGAAAGAGAAGAAGAACGCTGTGTTATCTAGCCAAAAATCTGCTCTGGACAGATTCAAAAAATAGAAAAAGGAGGATCCTTTGTGCAGCCCAAAACCAAGTGACATTCTGTGGGAGTGACCTTTGAACTTTACATAAAGGACACATTTTTGAACACATTACTCTTCAGTGGCGACAAAAAAACGGCAGAAATTCTGGATTTAGTTGACTAATAAAGACTCATTTTGATGGGTTACAGTTCATCTGTAATCAATGTTGAGTGCGCTGCAAGGGCAGTTCTATTTAATACCTGTAGCTTTAAGCACTTCCTGTCTACATGGGTGGATAATGTGAGGTGCCATGGGTGTCACCGAGAATTTGTGTTTACGTTTTGTTTGTTTTTTCTCTGATAAACACATTCATTCACTCATTTGTCAGATGGAGTACTTTGGTGGTAGAACTGACTAAGCATATGTCAAATGTTTTTATATGAATGTTTTAAAAATAAACATAATGCCAAGCCTCTGAATTCAGTGTTATTTAAGATTAGCTGAATTCCAAATGTAAAGCCGTTATGCTTCTCCACGCTTGGAATTTTGTGACAGGTAATTGTTGTATGAACAAATCTAGATAAGAGGAAGATTTATGGAGGGTTAATGGCATACGTTTGCCCCAATAAGTTGAAGACCATTAACAAGTACAATAAATATTCTGTATAATATTGGACTCTTAAGGGGGTCACTCTAATTTGGTCACTAATGCTAGTGTGTGGAATCAATGCAAGCGCGTCAACTGTAGGCTATACCTGTTCATGCAGCCCCTCAGTGGCTTAAGGTATAGGCTTAGCCGCTTTAATATTGAAGTTGGGGTCAGTCCTTCCACATTTAAGTTGTTAATTACTGAAAATGTTGATAATATTATGGGATCTTTTAATTAGTCTACAGTTAGGTCCTTAAGTATTTGGACAGTGACACACTTTGTAATTTGGCCTCTGAACACCACCAAAATGGATTTAAAACAAAACAATCAAGATGTGATTGAAGTGTAGACTTTCAGCTGTAATCCAAGGTTTCACAATAATCGTTTAGGAATTAGAGCCATTTTCATACATAGTCCTCCATTGCCAGAGGCTCAAAAGTAATTGGACAATTGACTGACAAGCAGTTTCATGGCCAGGTGTGGCCTGTTCCTTTGTTATTTTATGATGATGCAAACAAAAGGTCTGGAGTTGATTACAACTGTTGAATTTGCATTTGGTAGCTCTTCATGGGAAGTTTCAATATGCGGCCCAAAGAGGTGTCATTAGGCTGAATAAACAAAACAAACATTAGATAACAGAAACCTTAAGAGTGGCCAAATCAACAATTTGATACATTCTTAAAAAGAAAGAATGTACTGGTGAGCTCAGCAACACCACAAGGCCTGGAAGACCACGGAACACAACTAAAGTGGATGAATTCTTTCTCTCGGTGAAGAAAAACCCTTTACAACCTCTAGAAAAGTCAAGAACAGGATGTAGACATATCATTGTCAAAGTCTAAAATCAAGTCATATATAATTATGTTAGTTTATCCAATTACCTTTGAGCCTCCGAGGGACTATGTATAAATATGGCTGTAATTCCTAAATGGTTAATGTGAAAATTTAGTTTCACTCCCCTACACGTCAATCACATCTTGATTTTTGCGTTTCACATCCATTGTGGTGGTGTAGAGGCAGAATTACAAATAGTGTGTCACTGTGCGAATACTTATGGACCTGACTGTATGTCTCTGATGGCCACTTTGTTGGGATCTCTCCTGCATAAGTGCTCTTGATTTTAATGAGACCTACTGAATGGAGTTAGTTTAATCACTAACTAACTTTGTTCTAACAGGATGACGCAGGAAGTTTGGTGCCTGTTTAGGAGGCGTCCATAACTGTTGTGCAGTCACTAACAGCAATACTTAACTTATGATTTGATAAAAAGGGGGAATTAAATGTAATGTGTAAGTAATGTAAAATTAAGAAGGAATGTGGTGGGCAGGAAGCGATCAAACTCAAACTCATACATATGTTAATTATTCATTACCATATATAGTCCACCCGGAGCCTGTTCATGTTTCCCAGCATTTGTTTGCTTGTGAAGGTGAAAGATTGTTATGTGATACTGTGCAGTTAACTTCCTTTATTGGTTATGGAGAAACACAATGGGACAGAAATGTTAAATGAAACAAAGCAGACCTATATATATCTACGTGTGTGTGTGTGTGTGTGTGTGTTTCTATTCTAAAAACGACACCAGTCAAACTTAACATACAATACAGAGTGGTTTAATGGTGACAGTATATGATTCAAGCATATTTCCTGAGTGTAAACACACATTTCTCTTTCTATTGTTTCTTTTGTTTACATTGTGGGTGAAGCAAGAACACTTGATCTTAACACAATGTAAACTGTCTTTTAAAATGTACTGAGACCAGACCCAGTCCAGACACAACAGTGCAAAGCTGCCATTCACATTCTAAGTAATGTTTAATCTCACTGTTACAGAGAAAGGTCATAAATACTACAATTCAGTGGGATTATAGCTGCGTATCAGTTTGATGGTTATATTTTCAGCATCAGGTGATATGAGGCAGCAGAATAGCCGAGCAACTTTCTCCACTGTCTGTTTCCAGAACTGGCCGAGTACATCTCACTGTCTGCCCAATTACTCTCCGGTTACACATATCATCAGGCTTTTAACACATTCTAAGAGAAGCGACTACTTCACACCAACCCATGCTGCCCTTCACTGTGTGACTTTCAGATATTAGATGCTTGTTTTTAAAGCCTTGAATGGTCGGGCTCCTGCTTATATATGTGCTTATATATAACTCCCCAGGAATCTGATTAAGCTTGAGATCCTCCGGCAAGGCCCTTCCTGGTTCCTAAATCCTTACCTGCCACTATAGGTGACCTCCTAGGGATCTCAGGCAGGCAAACTCTGTGTCCTCATTTAAATATCTTCTTGAAACTTACTTTTATCTTGAATTATTTTTATCTTGTTTTATATCGATGTTTTGGAATTTTTTACTGTAAAGAACCTTATAACTATGTTTTGAAAGAAGCTATATAAATAAAGTTATTATTATTACTGAAGATCCTTGGATACATACTGTACTGAGGTGAAATCATTTTTCAGTTAAAACATAAAACATTTAGGCTAATAAATATTTTTGTTGGTATTACTTCCTTCCTACTTGGTGTATAAAGCCTTGTGGTTCTATTGTACTATTTCTTGGGACATCATGCATTTAGGCATCTTAATAGACTAAAATCTACAATTGAAGTACCTGGTGATAGACTACACAGGCGTTAATAAATAAATCAAGGTAGCAGCGTATATGTGTCAATAGAAATACTTGTTCCAATGTGCATTCATCATTTAAGGGGCTTCATTTCCTGACTGTATACTATCAGCATGCCAGTGTTGTTTGTTCTACATCTACAATTTGTGTCAGTGTAATACGTTAACAGTCTAAAGGTGGGTAAAACACCACTGTGACAATTCTTTTAATTCTCTACCAGCCAATGATCCTCTTTTCTGCAAAAAAGCTGGTTAAATACATTACAGTGTTTAAAAAAATAAAGCTATAAAAATAAACTTTCACAGCCTAAAGAGCACTTGTGCTGTTCACAGTATTGAAGTGAGGCACAGCCCCAGTGAATCTAGTTTTTCTTACATTAATCCTCACAACCCTTGCTCCAACCCCAGAGCTGATCCAAGCATCGACCTGACTTTGCACATCCCCAGAGAAGCGCGCAGACTCAGCCAGGAGCAGGGCTGTGATGAATGGACGTCTGCCCAGCAGTGCAGCATCTCCTTGGGTGTGATGTGGTGGATGGACACCATGGCCTGATAGCAGCAGCGCCCGTATGGCACAGCTGGGCCACCAGAGAAGAGTGGGCAGTGGGAGGGCAGCACCCCAGCAGCCCGAGCGCACAGACCCACAAACACATCCTCAGGGGGCAGGGGTGTGGATAAAGGTGATGCAGAGGCTGCCAGGGAAATTTTGAGCAAAGCAGAGCGGGACAGAACATAGGCTGTACCACTGCAATAGTCTGGGAAGACGGAGGGAGGGTAGGCCCCCGCGGGGAGGTAGTGCTTGCTCTCCGGGTCGCGGTCCGGAGCCACGTGGAGATGCACCCTGCCAAGGTACAGGTCTCCTTGTTCATAGGGGTTACGGCTCTTGTTCAGGAAGTGCAGGAGGGCGCTGGGATTGAACAGGACATCATCATCCACTTTGGCCATGAAGTGTGCCTGAGGGCAGAACCGGCGGGCCCAGCCCAACATGGACAGGGTTTTCAGGGTGAGGTTGGAGTAGGTGTCCAGAAAACGCCCCTGAATCAGGTCCCCTCGCTCTCTGGCCTCCTCTATCAGCAGCTTGGCCAGTCCAGGGTCAGACGCCACACCCACCATGAAGAGGGTCAGGACCCTCAGGGCCCTCACCTGCACCTCCCCTCCCCAGGTGTCCCTGATGGCTTGGCGGGCCCTCTGATTGGCAGGAGCAGAGGTAACCATGGTGATGAGGTAAGGCTTGGCGCGCTGGCACACGAGTGGGCTGGGCATGAGCAGGAACTCCTCGGGTCTGGTGGGAGGAACGCTCTGCTGGGGGAGGATGCCGGCGTGCGGCTCCACCGCCGTGTTCATGCTCATGGAGGTGACCCACGACTCGATGAAGTCCACAAAGAGCAGAACCAGCAGGGCTGCGCTCGCTGCTGCCGCGCACAGATAAGGCAGGACACCGAGCCTGCTCCCTCGCTTTCCAAACCGAGGCTTACATACCCACAGTCCCCGTCCCACCATGACCAACCTCCACTACCGCTACGCAGCTCGGAAGATCGTCGCAGATGCTACAACTCGTTCGTTTCTCACCGCTCCCCCTTCCCTGATCTCCACGACTAGAAGCACTCTACTAACATCGCGTTTCCTCCGCTCCTGATCCCCGTCGTTGCTCTTTTGCTCAGTTAGTCCGGTAACCCGCCTCAGCAGCAGCCGGAGGGGACCGCCAGTGTCTGTCGGGATGCGGAAAATGAGCCGGTAGCCCACGCTTCTGTTGATGCAGTCACTTTAACAGAAGTAGGATATGCAGCTGCGCAGATGAAACGGTCGATCCGGCGGCAGCCCGAAGCTGTCTTTGTGCTGTTAAAAACGTTTCTCTGAGGTCGATTGCGACACAGAGAGAACATGTGCCAAATTACCGGACCTACTCCACCCTTCTGTGATAACACGTGTACTGGTGACTTCTGCTTTAGATCAGATTGCGTATTTAATGATTCGCCTGTCCTGTGGACAAACCAGCATACTGCAACACATTGATCTAATTGGACAGCCACATTCCTATTAGCTTCTTCTCTAAAATTGGTCTTTGATACCAAAACGGTAGCATAAATGTTGGCCTGATTTGTCTGCATAGCCTATATTTGTTAATTAAATTATAAACTATTTGGCAAATGGCAGTGTTTGATTATTAAAATGCTCTATCAGTAATAAACCTGATTCTAGACTTGGACTGTGGAGAAAATGTAATTGGCTCGGTTATAAAGGCCTATTTATTCTATCTGCAATATGTGCAAGTCTAATGGCGAAGCATCAATTGGCTGAAGGGAAGGTGATAAACCAATAAATGATCAATGTACTGTAGCCTATTACGCAATCGGAGTATGCAAACTATATTAAATCAATTGGAAAGAAGACAAAGGTTCCAAAGCGAGAAAATGTCTGACAGATTGTGTTTTTTATAAGGGTCATTTTAAGAGGTGTGAAGCGCCGCTGTGGGCCTATTGTTCTCTTGCACTGCCAGTCCTGTCACACCTGGTGGTGCAGGGCGACACCTGGTGGTCATTCAGCGGTACGTTTATTTTTACGTGTGAACGGAAGTTGGTCGATACACAAATGTTTCCATGAAACGGGGGGGGGGGGAGGTCATGTAAATGCAGGCAAAATGGCTCATGCAAATATGAAGGTGTTGTCTACTGCAGAGATCTGGTGAGTGCGCCAATGGAAAGAAATAATAAAACGTTCAAAAACAGAGTAACACAGTGCTTTACAATAAAAAAAAACCCAATAATACAGTCATCAACATACAATATCAAACAAGATAGAATAATTACAACAAATAGTTACAACTGTCATCAAATAGACGAAAAGACACATTTGCATTTCACAGCAGCAGGCAGCACAAACAAAACACACAGTACAAAGAATTTGCAAATCTTGAGACCAATGAGTAAGCTGTTTTTCACAAATCACGTTGGTGACTACAGGCAGTATAAAAACTACAGATGAAAGAATAAAACAATGGCAGACAACTACATGGCACAAACATGACAAAGGTTTTTGGATACAATGTTTTAGCATGTTTGGATAAATTACCATAAGTAAGAGCATGTAAAAATAAAAGTGAGGGAACTGAGAAATGTTTGTTTTTATTGTCAATTGCTAAAATCTGATCGCTTTCATTATAAACCTGCAGCCAGTATCTGTCGTATGAACGATCCTAGCACTGCTAGCACTGTGTCAGACCTTTGAGCAGAGCTCTTCTCAGTTCCTTAATGCTTTATGACAGTGAAAGCCACAGGGGCCAACAATACCTGGCAATTTTTCTGTGAGCCTTCTGGTGAGGTTACTTTCCCCTGTGATGATGGCTGCAGGATGTTATGAAGAGTATCACTAAAGTCCTCAACTCTTTAAGGGACCTATGAACTGCAACCCTCTGAGTTCCTACTGGCATTCTTCATTTGTCCTTTGTAATAGGCAGTTAAAGGTGAATATAATGAATCGACAAATAATGCTTTAAACATTCTGAAAAATGTGTTGCAAATATCTATGCAAGTGCATTGCTGTCATGGCAGAGACAGAGTGGGTGGCTTCATCTCTGTTGACATAACTACCACCTAATTCACTGCTCAAGGTCCCAAAAATAAGGGGGCAAAACATTAAACAGGCCTACCTAAACGCAAGAGAGCCGACTTATCAAGTGTCAAGTTAAAAGGTCACACAAATGTCAGTCGCAGAGCTGAATGGAGAGAATTGCAGGTTTAAAACAAAGGCCATTTTCCTGGTTAAACAGCAATAAAGCGATATGAGACTTCCATAATGCAGTTGCGTAACAAAAGATTGATCATTTGTTTTGATCATATGTAAATATTGTTTTTAATTACAGAAATGCTTTGTATGAGGTGTACAGACAAAGAGGAATGCCAGTCTCCGTATGCCAAAAGAACCTAAAGAGTCAAATTGTAAGACATGACAACATAATAAACTATTTAAATTACCAGGGGTATTACACACAAAAATATATAAATATAATAAGCAACTGAATTACAAATAACATTATTTAATCTATTATTCTGTTATCTTATATGACACCTCCTAGACTTAGCTGAGAGCAGACCAGAAACACTTTATAGATTGAGAAACAATGTTTAGGAGTTTGTCTCTAATATCTGTCATTTCACGTCTTCTTTTGTTGTGTTAATTGTCCAACATCATTTGACAGTAATGTCCCTAGATAGTCAGACACGATGACGTCAGTCCTGTCTGGCTCGCGCCAAGGGTGGGTGGGTGTGAGGGCACTGGAAGCGCGCGGGGACGCGACGGAGAGGAAGGAGAAAAAAAAAAACCTCAACCATCATCGACGCGCTGGCGGTGCGGGGTCACGAACTATGACCTTTAACAGAAGAAAACCAAAACAAAGATTTTATAAAATAGCAGAGTGCCCCAAATTTGTGACCACCGTTCCTCTGAGGTAAGTCTCAGTCCCGGATTGAAAACCGTAGAAAGCTCTCCGTGATACCGGATGATAAAACAGCGCAGCTAATCTTTCAGCTAGCTTGTTAGCCAGCCGATGCGGAGCTCCCTTCCTGCCCGACTCTGACAACTCGGGATCCGGGCAAGGAACGTGACACGCTCGGCGCTGTCCGGCTACGCTGATATGCTTAACAGACTGTTAAACTAATTATTAATATGTGCCACTGCTGCTGACTTAACCTGAACATATTCTGACAAATCCAAGGGGAGAGACGGGTAGTGTCGGCTTCTGCTGCAGCCGTTGTTGCGTGTGATTGTATTACGCTAGCTTTAACAGCTAACATTGGGACGGTAGTTGCTGCAGATGAACTCGACCCTTTTACCTTTGCCATCCCGGGGACATAAGTGGGTTGACTTTGACTGTATTCACCAAAGCTGCATTTTTACATTCACTCCCAGCACATCCCTAGTCGTCCACTCTACTGTCTGGAAAGAAAATTGCTCTAATATTTTTTATCATAAGGATTCATGTCCAATGTTATTGGCTGACTGCCAGATTCTCCATTTTGTTCTGCGTTATGGAGAAAGCGGTATTAATGGACATTCCGCTAAACCAATCGGTAAACAATATGAAGCAGCATGCTCCTCCCTTTGGTCAGGGAGCATGTGGAGCACATAAATCAGGTTTCACTCATGCTGTCAGATGGTTTTCTTTATTATAATCCCAAATCGAGAAAGTCAAAAGTGTCAAGTGCAAGGAGGCCATTAACTGTAGGAGTAGATGCTATCAATTAAATCTGTCAAGGTAGATGCTCAAATGCATTGTGTTCACAATTGAGACAATTTAGTTTATAGGTTTTCAAATAGCAATAAACTGTTTTGGGAAGGTGTCTATGGCCCTGACGGTGTACAGTTAGGGGTATTACATTTGTATTGAAAAGGGATCTGTGGATTGACAAGAGTATTTTATACTAGGTAATAGTCTTTTATTACAGTGTTTCTCCGCCAATTTGATGCACTTCTGCCATCTGCGTTCAAATGCAGTGATCAATGGCGTTCACTTAACTTTAAATGATTTGTGGTTCTTTTCACACAGTCTTTGCTTTTTACACAAGTATCCCATATAAAGCATGGTGTACAAAACACAGCATAAGTGCAAACACTCAGATTTCTGCTCATCATTTTCTGGTGTCAGCTCGTTCTCTGTGTGAAGATGCAGAGGTACAAAACTTTAGCCTCTATAATCAGTATGAAGTCACACAGAGGGCATGTATGGATGTGTATTTAAGAGGGGGTACATTTCTGTGAAGGGACATCTGTTGTCCATCTTAATTGCAGTGTCATATTGTCAATGTGAGGTTGAGACTGTCTTGTAATCGGGTTATCAGCGGTCTCTCAAATCTCATGTCCAGGTGACACTCAGAGGTCATGGACTTGGCTTGTGGTGACATCACTGCAGTCCTGCCGAGGCTGGATTTGTCAGATAAAATATTTACGACAGGTGTCTGAACAGGAAGAATATTACAGTAGGTGTGATGTGGAAGAAAATCTATTACCTGACATTAATGAAAGGAAAGATATGGAGCATGTTCATTTTATTTTCTGTTTTGTTTATCACCATTAAATGATTGCATGTGAAAACGTAAGATTTGATATACTATGCAGAAAAACAAAGTTGCTGTCTTGAGTGAGGGTTTGTTTTGTGACAGCCTTTTTCTTTTTAGACTTGTTTAGACAAGTTTTAACAATGCATCAAAACAATAGAGAAAAACCTGTAATCCCAGTGAGAAAATCACACAAATCGGACAAAACATCCCCTCTAAATCATCAAGAACAAATAAACTGTCTTCACAGATAAAACGTTGTATTCCAATCAATGTCATAATGCATCTTCTATGATCCACCAGTACCAGCATTATAGTTATAAAACTGTCCCAGGCCTGCTCTTCTGTGACAGTCTGCATCTTTGTGGTTGATTAATGTCTGTGGCATCTTTTCAAACAGACCTCACTAATGACCTTACATCATCATGACGACCAACCTGAATCTGCTCTCTCAGCAGAAAGTGGACTCTGAGCATGAGACAGAGGTGAGTGTACAGAGGGAAGCTTGTAATGATGTACTGTTTGCTGCTGGCAGCCTGAGTTGTTCCATATAACCCACATGAAGGCTGTTTTTAAATTGAAAATACTGTGGAGCTACTCTTGTTGGCTGTGTGGTTAGTGGATGCTGCCTTTATTTGTTGCCATAGAGACATACCTTCTGTAGACAGGTTCTCTAGAAAGGTCTGACTTGTACTTGCATAAAAGTGTTGTTTGATAACATTTCTGTGTGTTTTAAGCTCGTTGAAATGCGTTTCAAATTGTAGGTGTCATCCTCTCCTTCAGACTCAGTGATGAGTGAGTCTCCACAGCGCTTTCAGGTCATCTCCACTGAGCCTGCCGCGACACCACAGCAAATTCAGGTAACTGCTGTGCTTGTAACATTAGTTGGCTTCAGAAAATGTGACACTGCTACTGCCTGTTTTTGTTGTTGTTGTTGTCGTCTTTCGGCGCATTAGCAGCGTCCATGAACAAGTTGATGGTACAACATGTGACTTAGCTCTGCTGCCTTCAGTCTCTCTCTCTTCTCTTTTTTTACTTCAACCCCATTGGTGCATGTTCATTTTCACCTCCCTCTCCTTCTGTCTCCCTCTTCCATCTCTAACACTCTCAGATTGTAACTGACCAGCAGACAGGTCAGAAGATCCAGATAGTGACAGCGATGAAGCCATCCAGTGCTCCCAAGCAGCAGTTCATTCTGACTACGGCTGACAGCTCAGGGGCAGGCAAGGTTATCCTGGCCTCACCAGACAGCCACAGCACTAAGCAGCTCATCTTCACTGCTGCAGACAGCCTGATGCCAGGAAGGATACAGGTACAATTTCTACCCCGTAAGACCACCCCCTGGTACATAACATGATGGTATCTTTGGCAATATCTTGATATATGTTGTTATTTTCAGTGTTATAACCATGACATTGACATTGTGTTAAGGTGAAACACAAGATAAATGGCCTGTGTTTGACTTTGCTTTTCAGATTGTCACAGATCCAGTGTCAATGGAGCGCTTGTTAGGGCAGTCAGGGGACTTGAGCCGGCCGCAGCCAGTGGAGTACTGTTTGGTGTGTGGGGACAAGGCTTCAGGTACTAAAGCGTACAGCTGCATTACCTTTGACCGATGTGTGGATTCATATGCGTTTTGACCGATGTGTCATGATGTCACATCCAACAGCGTGTCAGCAATCGAACGCGCACCGATGCACACAGTGACTTACGCGCTCTGACTAGCTTCCTCTGTGTTCAGGGCGTCACTACGGAGCGGTCAGTTGTGAGGGATGTAAAGGCTTCTTCAAGCGGAGCGTGAGGAAGAACCTGACCTACAGCTGCCGCAGTAAACAGGACTGTGTCATCAACAAACACCACCGCAATCGCTGCCAGTTCTGTCGGTTGAGGAAATGCCTTAAGATGGGGATGAAGACAGAGTGTGAGTTTGCATCCAAATCCAGAAGATCATAAGAAAACATGTAGGCAAAAACACAAGGCAGGTATCATATGGATATCTGCATATCTTATTATTAACTATAGGTATTAAAAACATTTAAGTCGGTTCCCTAAAAATAAAGCCTTCAAAAGTATAATAAAGTATAAAACAGTCTTACATATGTTTTTCCTTGCTTGCCATAGACAGTAACAATAGTTTCAATACTTTTTCTTGTACATTGTAACGAGCTGTCGGGAGTTTCACTCAGCTCCACTGGATCACTATTGTTAGCTACAGTAGCTGGGAAGCTCATCATCTCATAATGAGCAGGTGTCAATTTTAGCAAAAAGCTTTAAATAATAACCAACTTTTAATACTTAGTACTACATTTAATACTAATAACTTTTAAAAGTTATTTTTTAATTGGTTAACCATCCACCAGTTTTCTCCTACAGAAAGGTTACTTTAGTTTATTAATTATATTTCTGGATTATATTGTTCTACGTAGCTGGGAAATACTGACAAAATATGATATGAATGTCGATAAATTAATGTAAATAATTGTAGGCCTTATTGTCCCTACTGGTTTTCATTCTTTGACCAGTATGCCCGTCAAAAAGGCACTACATTTCATTCTATGTGGTATTAAAAAAAAGTCTATTAAATCTGGTGAAGACTGCAGAAACCCTGATAATGCATCTGCATTTTATCCAAATAATGCAGGTTCAAGCCCCATGACCTGTTGCATTTGTTTAAGTATTTGAAGAATTCTAACCATTTACACAGTGCATCCGGAAAGTATTCACAGCTCTTCACTTTTCCCACATTTTGTTATGTTACAGCCTTATTCCAAAATGGAATCAATTAATTTTTTTCCTCAAAATTCTACACACAATACCCCATAATGACAACGTGAAAAAAAGTTATTTTATTCAAAATAAAAAACAAAGAATTCACATGTACATGAGTATTCACAGCCTTTGCCATGAAGCTCAAAATTGAGCTCAGGTGCCTCCTGTTTCCACTGATCATCCTTGAGATGTTCCTACAGCTTTATTGGAGTCCACCTGTGGTACATTCAGTTGACTGGACATGATTTGGAAAGGCACACACCTGTCTTTATAAGGTCATAAGGCCATCATTCGTAAATGGAAGAAGTTCAGAACCACCAGGACTCTTCCTAGAGCTGGCTGGCCTCTTTGGTGTGAATGCCAGGTGTCATGTTTGGAGGAAACCAGGCACCGCTCATCACCAGGCCAACACCATCCCTA
>JAVQJD010101011.1:0-13002 GCA_036023655.1 Nannoperca australis
CCCCCCCCCCCCCCCCCCCCCCCCCCCCCCCCCCCCCCCGCCGCCGGGCTTAAAGACAAGGAACAAAAAGGTTCAATGAACAGAGATCACACAGAGAGAGGAGTGAGTGACGGGACAAGAGGGAGGTGATGATTGATGAGACAACACAAGAGACAGGGAAGTCCCACTTGACCTTGCAGTGCTTAAAGCTGCTTTAGTCTATATTTTTATAATAACAATGTGAGTGTGGGGCTCGTAGTGGTGAACCTGCAGAGAATTATCACCTGAAACTGCTTTACAGAGGTTTATATAGCAAGTTTCAGCTTGTTTTTGGTTCACTCTCACCGCTCCGTTTTTCAGGTGGCACCAGGCAGCTGTTCAAAGAGAACAAGCTCTTTAAAAAACAGTTTTGGTTGTGTGTTGTACACTTGTTTTGAAATTGATTTGTGAACATAGTGGAGCGTTTAGCAGCGGAAGAGTCACATGTTTCCCTCAGGAGTTGGTAACAGTGGTTGGTGGTGAAAAGCAGAGTGAACTTCAGACCTACATTTATCAGGTGGGCACAAACACGACTGCAGATGAATGATAATGTTACTCTGTATTTGCCGGATGTGCAGCTGTTTGCCAACAAGTCTGCCATATCAACTTAAAAGGCAATTAAAGGCTCTCAGTGTTATGTTCAACTTGTTTCTGTTGCTATTAGGTTAATAAGTTATTGCAGGTTTAATAATCAACTGACATTAATATGACAGCATGTATTGTTGGCCATTTATACTTACTTTAATGTAAAGTGCATTTTAAACCAGGACGAGTTCAGAAATAGAAAGTATCCACTAGTTTATATTTAAGTTAAGTCCAGGCTAGGCTTCATGTAAGGTGAAGAGGGGTTGGACACAATAACACTGTAATGCAACATCTCTCCAACTCTCCTAAGAAATCTAATCAAAGTGACTACAGCTGATTTCTCTGATACACTCTCATGTTCACAAAGGAAGAGTTAATTGACATCATATGTTAGGCCCACAGGTGTTCATGGTTTTGTGTCCACCCTGCCCCCCTGTACTTTAAGCTCACCAAGCACATACCGCCCGTTTAAATTCCACATTATGCAATCCATCCGAGATAAGCATGTCCACCTCTGATTAAATGTGCATACCATAAATCATAAATAACTGCTGTCACTTTGTTTCACAATGTCAGGAGTTTTTCACCTGAAAAGAAAGAGTTCATACAAGCCTAATGTGTTTTTTTAACGCAAATGGTGCTGTCAACAGCAGGGTGTGTGTGTCACCCTCAGGATGAAAAAGAAAAGTTAATTCTGTGACTCGATGGTATTTACTCAGCGAGCGTTCCTCACATACTTCCAGGCCACGGTTCTGTAAATATGTAGAAAGCAATTTAAATCAGCCGCGCCCACAGCACTCCTGAGCAGCAGGGGCTGTTCCCCAAGAGATCTAATCTACACCTGCTAGGTGCTGACCTGTGACCAGGTTTCAGTCTTTTTTCATTCACACGTGTGAGGTGGAGCAGCAGTTCTACTGATACGTGGGTCAAGATCCTCTTTAGCCCACCAACCTGAGGACAAAAAGAATGATAAACACACTTTGGATCAAATACATGATTACCAGCCTTAGACAGACCCTCAGTTTAAAGTGACTTGTAACATGTCATGTTACAAGTCACTTTCTCAAACGTTAGTCAAAGGTTCTGACCACACAATGGTTTTTATTACTTTTACAAAGTTTTTTCTATTTTAAGTATAAATCCACACTGAGCACATTACATTTTTTTAAATAGAAACCAACAGACGATCCATCTTCAACTAAATAATGAAAAAAGGTGTGGATTTCAACCTACAGGAGCACTCTGGCTTAATGGTTAACATGTAAAATATGCTTGAATGATTGCCAAGATGACTGATGAGGTTAGAAGCATGAAATGAAGTGCCAATACTTTCTGGAATATAGAACAAACATTTGCGGTCTTCTGACAGGTTGAGGCTACTCGATCAGCGTCTTCAGTTATGCAAAGAGCTTTGTAACTTCCAAACAGCCGAGTTGTAATTTGAAGATTGCAACGTTAATTTGAGCAAATGGGACAATATGAATGTTTGGAGAGCTTTGTCATAACAATTAGTGTTGCCAAGATGCCACCCTTTACGCATGCGATGAGTAAGACTAGCACAACACTGGAAAACAAGTTACCAATCCCTTTCCTCGACTGGGGAACAAGGAGTGAATCTGGGTGAAAGGAAATAATTTTTGCTTCTTATGTTTTGGCAAAAGAACACTACATCCTACTGCAGATTTCAGTATCCAACTACACATCAAGTGACCTGCTGGTTTTCATACCTAAAAGCTAACCGGACAACTGATCTAGTAGATTTGTGAAGTATGACACCTGGTGGACAGGAAAGGTAGTACACGTTTATTTTCCTCAGAACAGTAACTTCCACAACACCAGAATTGTAGTTTTACGTTTTATTTGAAAGATCATGCAGTGCACTTCCAATGTCGGAGCTCATCACTTTCAATGATACACATGAAAATCCGATACATTTGTAATTACCTAATACAAAACATAACTAAACATTACTGAGGAATGTAACAAATTAAATAGTAAAGAGGGGGGGAAAAAAACAAGTGTGCAACACCACTATTGCTGCACTGCAGATCTTAAAAGGCTTGATAGGAGGTTGAAGTTGTTTGTAACCCTGTTGTGTAAATACAAAAATTCTGGATCAAGTGTAGAACTTAAAACGAGACAAAAAGCAATAAATTACTTCTTTCAAGTGTATGTGTGTTTACTGAGAGAACTGTGGGGGCATGGGGTAGGGCACCAGAGGTGGGGGGTGCTGCTGCGGAGCCTGTGGGAAGGGGAATGGGGGATGACTCGCGCCAGTCTGTGCACCGACCTTACTGGGAGCAAACTGCTGGGCCTGGAAGTTGGCCTGGCCTCCGAAGGCTCCTGTTTGGCTGTTACTAAAGTTGGACTGTCCGTTACCATTGTAGCTGCCTGCACTGAAGCCATTGCCACTGCTGTTGTTGGCCCCATAGCCTCCATTTTGTGAATTTGTGCCAAAAGATTTATTTGGTCCGTTGTCAAAGCCTCTACCATTATCCCTGTCCCTAAAACTTCCAAAATCACGTCTTCCAGAGGAATACCTATCCCGACGGTCATCTCTGTAATCACCACCTCGGCCTCCCCTTGAACGACCTGGGAAGAGAACAAACTTAAGAAGCATGGCTAACATGTTTTCACCAAAACAGTTTCACTATTAAAAAATATATATATATAAAGAAACAAACAGGTTGGAGATACCTATAAGTTCATTATGATAAACCCATCCACTTCTCAGAACAAAACAGCAGCAGAAAAAAAAAAAAGCGGCTGCAGTTCACAGCACAGTTTCTGTATCTCACCAATTAGATTTACCTCCTCTGTCTTCCGCCATTTGGAGGAGCTTGGGGTTGATGGCCTGGTTGGCCTCGCGGAGCACAGAGATGAGGTCACTGGCCTGCCTCATGTTGTTCGGAGTGAAGAAGGTATAAGCTGTGCCTGTCTTTTGGCTACGAGCCGTTCTGCCAATGCGGTGGATATAGTCCTCAGAGTTGTTGGGGTAGTCATAGTTGATGACAAATTTCACGTCTTCAACATCTGTAAGATTGTGTTGCGGTGTGGCATAAAGGAAAAGGAGGACGGCACACAAAGACGTGCACCAGCGCCACCACAACAACCAGATCAAACAAAAAAAAGTTAGTACTGTCATGAGGAAGGGATGGATGGTAAATCCACAAGGCTGCAAAGACAAAAAACTACAAACATTTACTCCACGGGGAGACTACGGTGGGAAAAGAGAAACGATGCACACTCCATTGGCTTCCAATCCAGTGGGATAAAATAAAAACCCGCCCCTTTGTACCACTCCTAAACCACCTTCAGAAAGAATGGATCAGAAGTCTTACCATTTTTCTGGAGTATGCATTCACTAGTCCATTCCCATTGCAGCACACGCCCCACATATTGTCAAGTGACCCACAGGTGTCCTACACAGTAGGGCTGCTAGGCACACTACTGCCTCCTAGTGTGCTTGAACTAGCACTTAACCAAGGTCCCTTTGTCACACGCTCATGAGATGCTTGCTCTAAAGCTCACTGCAGTGTCTCTTGCCAAAAAACTGTAGATGGAACCAATTTGCAGGATGCCTACAGAACAGAGCATCCCGACTCTCGGCATGGCAAGATTTTTCCAGACCCCGTGTTCACTTGATCATAATGTCTCTCGTTGGCAGGTCTCGACATGACTTTGAAACGCAGGCGAGGGAGGAGTGTGAGCTTGGATTTTGTCCAACTAGCATGTCCCACTGTCACCAAAAGCGCCAGTAGCCATGTCATTACAGAGGTGATGTATGATCGATCTGGCGGACTGCTCTTCCGACAGAAGTTTAGGAAACTGCAACGTAAACGCCACCCATGCTTTACAACGAGTCTACACAACAGAAAGCACCTCCCAAATGACTCAAATGGCTTGCAGCGCGGTGCCCAAACATACATGCAAGACAATAGGAGACAGTGTAGCTGGGCTTTGAGCTGGGACAGTTACAGAGCCTGGGTGTGTGAAGCAGTCCAAACCATTGCCAGAAAACAGACGAGCACGTGGGGGAGGAACTGTGGCCAGCCCTCAACTCGCCCCCCTTTTTAGGCAGGCCAGCGCGTTATGCTGCACTTGGGCCTGGTCACCTCTGTATATCTGCACGACTGGGAGACCCGTGCCTCGCCAGTCAGGACACCTCCAAGAATCCTCCTTCCCCCTCTGGAGACCTGGGCTTGTCATGCCAAGGCCCTGCCACACAGACGGCTCCTTCAGGCCAGGGGAGAAACTCAGAAAGAAGAAGAGTTAAAGAAAGCAAATACACTTTCTTTTGAAATACATTAGAGGAACAGAGTGTTCAGGTAGGATACTGACCTAGACCCCTGGAGGCAACATCTGTAGCAATGAGAATCGGAGCCTTCCCATATTTGAACTCTAAAGAAATAATGAGAAGAATCAGACATGATAGAAACATTTCCTGTAAGTTGTACAGCTCTGATTCATCATTAACTGGTGATGCAAGCTTACCATTGAGGACCCAGTCTCTTTCCTGCTGACTTTTATCTCCATGGATTCCCATAGCTGGCCATCTAATAAAAATTTAAGGATTAAAGGTTTTAATGTTAATCCATACAGAGTACTTAACTATAAATTCCGTACAAAGGCATTCATGATGCGCAGCAATCCGTTTTAATGTCACTTACCCATCCCTTCTCATCCTCCTGGTGAGGTCATCACAGCGCCTCTTTGTCTCTACAAAGATGATGGTCTTATTCTCCTTCTCACTCATGATTTCTTCAAGCAGACGTAGGAGTCTAAAAAGAAAAAAGTACCTTTATTAGCAAAAATGTTTATTCTGTACAGGATGTATTGGGAAAAGGCAATTTTTTTAATGCGCTTCTACAACACTTGTTACCACCATGGTAAAAATTGACTCACTTGTTCTCCTTCTCTCCGTCATTGCAGACATCCACTATCTGTAGGATGTTGTGATTGGCACTGAGCTGCAGAGCGCCAACATTGATCTGGACGTACTCCTTCAGGAAGTCCTCTGCCAGCTGGCGAACCTCTTTGGGCCACGTGGCACTCCACATCAGAGTCTGACGGTCGGGCTGCAAAAACAGCATAACAATTAACACTTTGCCTAAAAGCAATATGCAACTTGTGAGAAGGCATTCAACTTTTGGCCGCCCAAGTAAATCGAGAACGTACTCTGATTTGGTCGACGATTTTTCTAATCTGTGGCTCAAAGCCCATGTCCAGCATTCTGTCGGCCTCGTCCAGCACAAGGTAGGTGCACCTACGGAGGTTCGTCTTTCCTGCCTCGAGGAAGTCGATGAGCCTTCCAGGAGTGGCGATGCAGATCTCCACACCTTTAAATTAAGTCAAGTAATTGTGAGAACTAAAATAATTTTTTTGGAGGAGAGGTGTTTGAGGAGGGGGGGAAGCTCTAGTACCTCTTTCCAGGTCACGGATCTGGGGTCCCTTGGGTGCTCCTCCATAGATGCAGGTAGACTTGAGGCGAGAAGCTCTGCCGTATTCTGCAGCCACCTGTTGCACTTGCTGTGCCAGCTCACGGGTCGGGGCTAGCACCAGGCACTGTAAGAAGGGGGTACCATAGTCAGTAAACAGATGGCTACACACTTTGTTCCCAGTGTTGAAATAAGATACGTTTCAGATCTTACAAGTCACTACTTTTAATAAAAATGGTGAGTTTATGGTCCATACTTTAACTCTGCAGTTCTATCCCATGAAACATTTTAATGATGACTCTTGATAGATTTATCTTGATAAATCTATGCAAATCAATGGCATCGCTTTATGACTACTTACAATGGGGCCATCTCCACGTTCCAGGAAAGGCTGGTGGTTGATGTGCACAACAGCAGGCAACAAATACTGCAAACACAATTAACAGTCACTTCAATGAACTCGACAAAACCGATACTCGTATCCTCACTGGTCTGACAGTCAGCACAGATCAATGCCGTATTTGTTGAACATTGCAACCACCATCAGAGAGATTATGCAACTTACGGAAAGCGTTTTGCCAGATCCCGTCTGCGCAATGCCGACCATATCCTTGCCACTAAGAGCCAGAGGCCAGCCCTGAGCCTGGATGGGTGTTGGTTCAGACCAGTTCAATTTGTTGATCACATCCATCACATAAGCTAGAGAGAAAAGGACAACAGTTAATTGAAAGGCATTTAAAAACGCTAATATTGTAACGCCAATTCGTTTTAAACTTACATGGGAAGCTTGCTTCGTGGAACTTTGCAATAGGATTTGGACATTCTCTCCCCTTGAATGTAATTGTTTTGGCCCTCCTGTATTGTTCAACTTCTTGCTGCAAGATAAGCATAAGTCAACTTAATTCAGTGTTCATAGACGATTACGCAACTGCAACACGTGCACGAGGGAGCACATTTCTGGCGGTGTTGCGTAACAGATCGATGCGCGTTACATACCGGAGACCTCCGGACAACGTCGGGATGCGGTTGATAGAAGTTTTTCTCAAACTTTGGGAGCTCGTCCAGGTTCCATTGTTTCTTCCGCAGCCGTTCACCGGGATTGCCGAACTTCCCTCCACCTCCACCACGGTTGCCTCCAAAGCGAGGAGGTCCGCCGCCATAGCTGGAAATAAATGAACCGTTAAGTCGTGCTTTACAAAGTCAGGTTGGGCCCAGTCACACCGCGCCGGGCGGCGACAACAGCAGATTTCAACGAACAGAGGCCCGTTTTAACTGCGTCATTCTGTGAAATTATGTAGCTGCCATATACTTTCCAGCCAGCAGAGGAACAATGGAAAAACAGCCGGCATTTTGTATCCGCATTCACGCTGCCACATGGCGAAAAGCCGACTAGCCAGCTGCATTAGCCAGAATATTCCGCGCTAGAGCATCACACGTTACATGTTGGCTACAACGTGAACATCGTGTACGAATAAACTTTAAACTGAGAAAAGTGCATGTAATGAATTAATCAAGTGACATCCACTTTCAGGATATTGTATTAAGTCTCCTGAGGCAGTGAAATGTAAAGCCGAGTAAGCTAACGGGAAGCTACCCCGGAGCTAACGAAAAGCCGCTGTACTGGGGCACGAGGCCAAACTAACGTTAGGCCTTGAGCCAAAGACAACGACTACAGGCTCCGTTTACCGGCCTCGGCCTTGTGGATAAATAAAGCCGGCAAATCGCCTGTTTATCCAACGGGCATGTTCTCATTTTAAAACAAAACAAATCAGGGAAATTTCTCATTAAGAATTTAGTATCTTTTTGGTCATTGGATCATTTTTCTTGGTTTCAAGTCTTGTCGGCCATTTTTACGAATTACACGAGGCCAAAACTCTTAAAACATGAGAAAATGTACTTACCCTCTATCTCTGTCTCTACCACGGTCTCTATCAGAATATCCAGGCATTTTGTAAGTGATTTGTATAAATAAAAAAGATAAATATGCTACACTGTAGTTTAACCGCCGTCTAAAAAACCCGACCGGCAGTGATGCTAAAATGCCGGTAAAGTATAAATGAGGCCCGGTTTATA
Organism: Nannoperca australis; assembly: GCA_036023655.1. Lineage (NCBI taxonomy): Eukaryota > Metazoa > Chordata > Actinopteri > Centrarchiformes > Percichthyidae > Nannoperca > Nannoperca australis. The sequence goes on from JAVQJD010101011.1 coordinate 8,115, forward strand.
TGGCAAGAGGAAGTCCCTCTTCCGATGTATTCATCCGCGATAGGGTTCTCAACTTCAGCTTCTATCGGCCGCCTTTATACATCCATGCCATCGATTGACAACATAGATACATTGCAGAAAACAGAAACTGTTTACATTTCACTGTACATACTGTAATTCGTAATTGCTGTAAATACATCTGGATTCGTTATAAACTAAGACAGAGCAGATAAAATAACGTATTTTTAAATTCACACACAACCATTGTTTATGTAGAGCCTGGAACTAGGTTTTTTATTTTGTCTTACACTTAAAAATGCTGCCATAAAAAGCCATTTTAATACATTGTATTTAATGACTTTTTAACACAGTTGGCGGATGAATATGTACGAGACATAAACGGGTAATCCGGCTCTGACGTTTCCCATCTATTACGGTAAGCGACGTCATCGGGACCAACCCAACCATGAAAGAGACTGGCCCCACCTTTTGTATTTCTCAGTTAGACCCAATGTGATCTGTCATGAATTTTTACTTAACTTCTGTTGGAAAAAGCAGACAAGCAATAGTTGTTTAAGACTTAATTGTGTTTAATTATTACAGATGTTTGGTCTAAAACTAGTATATTAATGTTCAAAGTGCGGCAGAAAGCAGTTTTCTTCCATAATAAATTAATAAACAGATAATGTAGGCTACTACTTAAGTATTTTGCCTTTCATAATTACAGGGCTGCACTTTTGTTTATATTGTACATGGTGTGCTGTACTCTTAGCTTTGACACTTATTCTTGATACTGATTACATAGGGAAGCATTACAATACGAACCAATTATTATCCCGACAAAGTCTAATCTTCCCTCCTCTTTACAGTCTGTGTAGAAAACTTTCAAGACCTCTTTGTAGTATAATTAAGTTGCACATCTATGTAAAAAAAAAAAATGTACTTGACACCTTTCATTGTCATTTCATCCCGTCCCTGCCCCCCCTCTGAGCCATGTGCCAGAAGTTTTAATCCAGAGTGGTATCAGTGAGTGCACAGTGGGTGGTCGGGGACATGTGCCATTCAGATGTAAACCGCAAGTCTTTGCATCCCACACATTTATTCTCAGTCAGTATGCTACTAACATGCCAGTTTAAGAACACCTCTATTGTAAGAAGCATTACAATAATTCATCTTAAATGGCTTTCTTCTTTGTGACATTTGAAACGACTGAAACTGAAAAAAGGACAGGACATTTCTTTTGTACAAGGCCTTACATTGTTAGACAAAGGCAAGTTTAATTAGAACTAATTACACACAAAAATAAAATACTCTTACAAAATGATAGTGTTAACATACATCAAATTGCATCAGTCAGCTATGAGAGATATAGTCCTGCTAGTGGATCATGCTATTTAAAAAAACACAAAATAAAAAGCAGCGGCATCTCTCAACTTTGACTTGTTTAATAAAAAGTTCAGTTCTTCAATGAGAGGCAGCTACGGGGCGATGCTGAGCGATGTAGTGTAGGAACAGACAGTAGGGCGATCGGCTTGTGCACTGGACTTAAAAAGGCGAATGAATATGTTACAGAAATCACCATTAAATACACATGGCGACCTCATTCTGTTTGTGTGCAATTCCTCTTCATTTCAAGAAAATCTTATTTCTACTTAAGTTAAAGATAAATTACAGGTCGTTTGATCCACATATATGAACAATATCTTATTACTGTACAAAGCACCATCTGAGGACACTTTTCACCTTGCATACACATTAGTCCACATAAAAGAACAAAAATGAATAGTTCTTTTCTTTTTCTTTTTTTAAGTGTATGCAAATGTTAAGAACAGTCCACGGTCATAGAGATTGCTAGACAGGCAGCATCTTTTAAAAACATTCAAGATTTTTCATTTTTTAAGTTGTATAAAACAATCCCCCTTTCTGTAGAGAAACACATCACTGACAGGACTGTGTAGCAGGCTAAAACACAAGTTCATCTCATTCAGTTCCCTTTCAATCAAAAGCACATAATTGACACATGCAACAATTACTGTATGTTAAAAGGTTTGCTGTGGGCAAAACAATTTAAATTGCAAGACTTCTTAACCCCTTGACATTCAGGAAATCAAGACAAATGGTCATAATTAGTTTCTTGTCAGTCGTCAAATCTAAAAGGACATTACAAACTAAATTATGACATCCCCTGAGAATGTGGCTAGGTCGAGCGCTTGGTTTCTTGGAACTTTTTTGTGTGGCCACAAGCAGGTATGAGAGTAGTGTAATGTGCACCTTAAGCAGTAGTATGTCAGTGAGTAAGGTTGCCAAACAAACGTTAATGCTATTTAGCACCACATGACTAGAAGGTAGTAGAGGTTTTTCTTCTTTTACAACAACAATGGGGAGGCAGAATACCATTACACGTGAATGGTAAGTTTCATGCTAGTGACATTAATATAGCCCAGCTAGAAATAAACTGTTTTAAAAAAGGGTAATAGAAGGGAAACATCACACCATCATATGTAGCTCCAGGATGAAATCAGTAGAATTTAAAGGGTCCGCTGGATATTTGCAAAGATTCATTCATTCAAAATGATTATCGCACTCAGAGGACGTTGTGTGTTTAAGATGTTTTTGCCCTTTAAGACACGCCTCTCCTTGTACAGTATAAGAGAGGTTACGTCAATATATAAACCACAGCCTTCTTAAATGAAATTCAGTCAAACTTAATTCTGTTTTCACAAATTGTCTTCTATAATTCAAACAGTAACACTTAAAATTTAAAACTTTCCCCCCCCTAGAACAATGGAAAGGGGTTTCTGAAAACAGCAATAAATTATATATATAATATAGAATTTTATTGTTTCTTTTTCAATTTTCCCTGTTATATAAAAATAACAAATTTCAAGCTATTCATTCATTCAAATCATTCAACAAAACTAGTTTTCAAACGTATGAAACAGGTTTCGGGGACTGCACTGCCAGATGTTTGGCAGCGACTCGGGAGCAGAGGTCCCTGCTGCCGTCTTTGGAGAGGGTTGTAAACAGTCGGGCTCTGCCTAATTCAGTCTCTAGTCTTGCCTTCTCGTCTGCACACGTCTCCCGTTTTCCAGCCTTGGCCTTACAGCCTCAGTGGGCTCACTCTGAGGCACCAAACGGCCAGAGTCATACACACTATGCATCCAAATTTAGTGTTTCCAAGTGGTTGTGGTAACCATTAATAACCCTGTACTCTAGCAAACAAACCAGTCTTGTTAATGTTGTTTCAGAGTGGACCGTCCTTGTGTTCTGCTTGGTAAAATGATGCATTGCTACATGGTATACAGTCTATTTTTTAAATGCTAAAATGAACTTAGAAAAAAAAAAAGAAGGGAAGAGCAGGTTCCACAAGTTAGTAAATAGTCTGAGTTATTAGCAGCTGAAGAGATCCTTTTCAATGATAAAAAAAGACAAAGGAGGGCTGGAGGGTCTAAAAAACCCAGAGACAGATGACATGTTCTGGTCTTCTCTGCCTGCACTCCCTTAGCTTGGCCACATGTCCCTGGGAAGTATGGGAATCCCTGGGTGAAGCAACCGTGGATGACCCCCCCCATCTGAGTGGATTGATTTGTAAGGAGGAGGCTCATCATGGCCAAACCATGTTGCTTCTGGATGTTTGTTGAGCTGTGCCTGCGCCAGTGACTCACTCTACAGCAAAGCCGCACGTCTCCTCGATGGCAGTGAGCAACTTGTCGTACAGTTTGTCATAGTGCTCGTAGGGAGGAATGTCAATCCGGTTGAAGCTGAGAAAACAGAGGGGGAGGACAGATTTTTAAATCATATTTTGAAGACACCAAGACCATCTGCTGCAGACCTCCAGACCACAGTGAAAGTAGAGACTTAATACTTAATTACTTTATTAGTATTATCTAAACTAACTTTACTGTCAATTGAAAATTATTTGAATAAAGTTAAACCAAAAACAAGAGCTTTGTCAAGGTTCAACACCTCTCTTCCCCTTGCCGTCTCAAAGGCAGGCACCAAGTCAAACAATCTGAAAATGTTACAGTGCAAACAGTTTCCTCACCAGGTGTGGGCTTTGGGCAGGTTGTTGGTGCTGGCATCAATCTGGTGGATGGTAAAGAGCCGAGGGCCAGCAGCACCTGTTTAAACACAGTTAGTTCAGTAAAAATGGACCTTCACACACCAGAATCCAGTTCTCAAATTACACAACTTCAAATTAGCTCTGGAAATCGCAAAAGGGGAAATGTAAACAACAAATTCAGACAGATTGTTTGTCTCAAAGTAAAGTAAAATATTTCCGTGATATAACTTCAGTGGTATCCACATTTAAACATCAAGTATTCAGCAGCGGATACATTTCACAGTAAGGTTTTCAGTTGCTTATAAAATGATCATTATTATGGCCTTTCTTTGCTTCTGTACAATAAGCAGCAAAGCTATAAGCTGTTACAGAAAGCGTCTAGACTTGTTATTACCATTATCCAGGTCTTTCATTTGTAACATGTTTCATTAAAGATGCCTTAATGTTTGTCCATGTGTCTACATCTCTTAGGCTTGTTAGGGCTGCAAATAATGAGTTCATGTTTGCTTGAACCAATGGATAAAGAAACACAAATAAACAGTGATGAACACCTTTCGTTACAGAACTCAAATTTAAATGCAATTTGCCTGTGTGATGTTTCCTGTTATTGAAGACGTTCTATAAATGTTCAGATCCCAACATTACTATGAGTTTTTTTGAGTGCTCTGGCCCCTGTCAATGTTTTGACCAAGAAAGGATGGCCATGTTATATAAGGGTGTTGTCTGCCTGTGGATCACGGTGTACTCCTCTCATGCCCGGGTGCTCTGTCTCTGGGCTGCACTGTCTGCCAGGATGGACCCACTGAACTGAGAGCAGCCTCAGGGTTCGTCCCAGGTCAGAGAAAC
>JAVQJD010101013.1:0-19209 GCA_036023655.1 Nannoperca australis
TGTGTATGTGTGTATTCATATATATATAAATTACAAAATAAAATAAACATTCAATTTATATTTTCAGAAAATGTACTTGTTCAACAGCCTTTTAAATGTAAATTAAGCCTGTATCCCACAATTTTGTTTTGAACATGCAATTATATCTCCCTATACCTTGAACTTGAATGCACGGAAAGTAATAACTTTGAAGGTTGACAAGTTAGCAAGCTGAAATACAGGACTCTCTCTCATGGTATGCTGTCAATTCCCTCTATTTGCTCCCTACAGTTCTACTATAGGAGCCTGGGCATTCATCCTATTGAATTCTGAATTGGAGGTCTATGGGAGTGTGGATGGCCAGCCAAAGTAAGAAGCACGCGGAGTAGCCTGTGGCCTCATTAGCTGTGCAATTATAGACACCCATGACCTTGGTGGGGCTGAGTGAATTTTCAATTCCCATTTCTGCTCATCAGTAGGGGTTCTTAAAATAAAGATAACACTTCCGCTAAACCTCTCTCTTTGTCCATTCCCCTGAGAGTGATATGGGCTAGCCTGAGACCCGCAGATACTAAAGAATGCTTAGAGTCTCATCCCAAGTTGTGGCGCAGCATTTCTAAAAAACAAAACTTTGCTCATTAGCTGGTGCTTGTATTTGCCTAAGTGTAATGGGTTATTGTCCCAAGCGTCGTCTTATAACCACAAATAATTCTTTTAAGGTGCACTAAGTCAAGTGAAACCAACTGGAATGATAAAAAATTTGATCACAGGCGCCTGTCTGTTTTTTTTCTGTTCATGAGACAATTGCACACATTTGTGAAAAGGAGGGTTTATATCTCTTTGCATTTTGGGCCAAAAGAAACACACCCTAATCAGCTTTAATGGCCTTTCTGGGCCCAAGTGACCGATTCCGTTTATGCAGCTCATTTACAATGAAAGTGCGGTGCTCTTCTGGAAGCACAAGCTGCCATTTGGTTTGATTCATTCTGTGCATGGTCCCATCTGTGCTAATTACTCTGTTCTTGCCAAACTTCCTGAATACAGTCTCACGACTCTCAACTTTCAGTGTGTGTGCAACAGGTCTCTTACTTCTCATTCAGTTGCCAGGCACAGGATCTTGTTTTGTTGTCTGCATCTAATCTTTGGAAAATGGCTGAACTCTGGGGAGCATATCCCGTGTTTCTCTGTTCCTGGGGGGCATTAAGTGAGACTAAATTCAGGAGGGGAGATTGTTCTGTTGTTCTAGGATGCCCTGCTCTGTTCTGACTGCATCCTGAAGTGAATGTGTGGACTGACTCGTACAGATTAATTTACTTACATTCTTGGTAAGCTATTTGCTGTTGCTTTATCTAACTGAGACTTTATTAACCCGTGACCCACCTAGTTTTTAACCTCATTCCTGTCAGTGTATACTGTATGTAAGGAGATTTTGCAAATGGTTAAGTACCTAGTTCACAGATGGTCGATTTCTGTGTCAGAAACTTTAGCTTACTTAAGTTCAGGGACAGAAATCATCTAATTTCTTTCCTGAAGGGGTGAGCTATCTGAAACCATAAGCTATTAGCTAGCTTGCCATTACTGCGATGTTAGAGCACTGCTATATTCCTTTCTGTGAAGCAGGTCTGGGGCGGGATTTGGGAATCAAGTTCATCAAATCTGGTGGTAGAAGAACCAATGATGACTGTCAGTCCATGAGAGGGTTTTTTTTTTATCCGTTTTTATGTCAAGCAGGACACTCGTAGCCTTATTGACCTGTGACTCTCTCTGTTGCATCAGGTTGGTGTATGAGCCAGAGCTTGTCACATTGTCCTTCTTCAACAATACAAACACAGGCATAAAACCTCCACAGTCACTTCAGGAACAATGACTTGTTCGGAATAGGATTTACAGTGGCAATATTAGATTAATTTAGTTTGTTGCCAAGAGCTTTTATCTCTTCCTTTAAAGCTTTGTGAGACTGCTGCAGCTCTGCAAATTATGTTCATCTCTTTTAGGTATAGACATTCCAACTTTTGCTCATGAAACTTTGCTCTGTCATGAAAGACAGCTCCTTTCTAACCATTTCATTAGCTTCCTCTACTTAGGCATTTTTGTTCATTCTCATCCAACTTCTTTTCTGCCAGTTTAATGACTGTTCCACTTTCTCTTTATATCAGATACCTGGAGACCTTCACTATCCAACTGCAATGCAGCAACAGAGTGTAGTTGTGACCTAGAAGATCCATCATAAAAATACAGTTCTACGTTCAGTGTAAAATTTGCTGCCATAGAATTCTGTCAGTTCTGACTTTTTCAAGTCAATTCAGGTCTTCCGCCTATAGTGTCGGGAGGGCCAGATGCATTCTGGTTTGGTATAGAACCAATCTGCTGGTACCTGCTGAAACCATGTAGTGATCACAAGATCACAAGATTGGTCACCTTGGGCTGCTTATGTTTTTTCCTCCAAGTTTTCTGATGCAGGTGGAGAATATGGATAATGGAGATAACATCAAATAAGTCCTTTTTTTCAATAACAAAAATCAAGCAAAGCAATCTCCACTGCAAACATTCTGTTCACAATGATCACCAAGTATCTATGAGGGGACTCCCATTAACCCCATTCATCGACCCTGAATCCCGCTTAATGGTCTCCTGAGTTGCGAGTGTTTCATTTATGCATAACTCTAGCCTGAGTTGATTCAATTTCACATCTGTATTCCAAATACTCCAAATATAATGATATATTGGTCTGACCTAGTTTTCAACACCCTTTTCAAAACCATATCTGCTATATTATTGGACAAACACCAATTAACACTTGTCAAAAATCAACAAGTAATATCAGGAAACCAAGATAAATTTGCTTTTTATGGCTTTAATGAGGAGACCACCAGAGACATACTTACCAGAACATGGAAGAGAGGGTGAAGAGAAAAGAAAGATGGAAGAGAAGGGCAGCTGGAAGGGATATGGGAGAGAAAGGCAGATAATCATGTGTCTGACATTTCAATGTCTGGTGAAAGAGAGAGGATGGGAGAAAAGAAGATGAATAGACAAGGGATTAGGGGTCTGAAAAGGAAGATAGCTTCTCTTAAGATGCTTTCCCTCTTAAATGCAAGTGGGAGGAAGTGAGAGGAGGGCCTGTGGTCAAAAGAAAGACAGAGAAAGTAAGAAAGAAAAAGATGTGAAAGGGGAAAAGAAAGGAAAAGTGAGAGAACCCTCCTACACTCGCAAGTCTGTTATTTCTAAAAACGACCCTCCAGGCTCTCAGGATGGAGTGACGCATATCTGATACCTTGGATTTTCTTGTTTTCTGACACACACACACACACGCACACACACACACATATACAACCAGAGAGAGAGAGAGAGAGAGAGAGATAAGTACGCAGACAACAAAACACATCCATTTTCTGTCACTTCAGATATCTAACTTCAATCAACTCCCACTAGGCTATCTATTTAAACCCATATTAGACTGTATATGTACATGAATGTATACGCAGCATTTACAGTTGCAGGCAAAATAGATTAATGTTTTCTGTTTATTTAGAGTTACATGTTTTACCTTCATCACAAAATGTGTTTTTTATCAAATGTGTTGTTTGTTTCCATTTCTGTTCCCATTTCCCAAAACAAGAGGGAACAGAAAATAAGCATGACATATCCACTTATCAGATTTCATTAGAACTGTCAAAAATGTTGCTTAATCTTTTCCATAATCTGGTTGTTGGGCCACGGCCATGAAGGGTTGTGTGAAAGCCAAGACATGACACAATGAGGCTGAAAGAAGAGACAAGAGAATCCAGATCATCATGTTCCCAAAAAACAAAACTGAGGGCCTTTTTTAGATTCTGTGAACTAGATGTGGAATTATAAAGTGAGAGTTTGATATTTGTTCTTTTCCTTTGCCATACAATCACTCCCTAGCTGTCTCTTTCTCTCGCTTTTAACTCAGCAAGATTACTTTACAGACATGACAAGTGAAGTAACATGGCAGTTCAAAGAGTTCTCGGTTCTTCAAAGGGGGCTCAGAAAAAGCCAAAATCATATATAAGTAAATAAACAGAATATGTGCAGGTGTCTATTGAAGGAGTTGAAATAATATTTATCAGTAAGTATAGTTCATAAATATCTTTATTGTTTCAATTTGTTTTTTCATTTATTTTATCGCTACAGCTATGGGGTTTACTATTTCAAACCTGTTGCACAAATGATGGAGTGGTAAAATACTGCCACCACCACCTCCAGCTTTGCTGAGTTGACTCCTCATAATTGGTGCGAAGCCAATGAGGGCTCATGGCTGTATTGCTGTCGTAGTGATACCTACTGGCCTGGGCACCTGCAATGAGTAGTGAGATCTGGAAGGATATATCTTGAACCTTCATATACATTACACCCTGGTGAAAAGAAGTAGCTCGTAGTGGTTCAAGTGTGGGTTTAAAAAGTCTTTATTTATGTCAGCTCGGCTCTATTCCTCTGGGTAGTCTCTGCTGCCGTGTTGAGTGGCATTCCAATACCCTGATGCGCCCTTCAAGGGCCATGTGTTATGAAAGATCGAACTTTATAAAAGGCTAATTGAGCATTTGCTTTAGCAATACCGTTACAGCAATTGTTTGTGCCAGCATGCCAGTGCTTTGAACGCAACTCCAGGAGACCAGATGTGAGACTCAAGATGACGACGTCCTGCTCTTATTGCTACAGCAAAAAAAACTTTTTCTGCAAAAACAATTTTTGTTTGATAGAATTTGGCCCACACAATCAAGCGACCTGGACTGCCTGGACAAATATATCACAGAGAGTTTCACTCATCTCTGCACAATGAACAGTTTAAACGAGAACAACAAAAACAAGGCCAAGACTAAGTCCACACCAAACTCCAGAATACTCGATCCAGACTCACACAGCAGCTCGGGAATATCTCCAGCCTCCCCTCCAAAAACATGATGCTGCTACGTGACAGCCTTGAATAAAGTCAAGAACAAACAGAGCCACTCACCAGGGAAAACGAAGCACTGCAACATTCCAAAACCCAGGGGTTCTCAACCTATTGTAACTTAAAGCTCTCTTCTTATTGTTAAAATATTTCCAAGGACCACCTTCTCAAATAAATGAAAAAAACAAAATGTACATCCCGAGTTGATGGTTTTAGTGCCTTATTTGACAGGATTTCACAACATTCAACACAAATCACAAACTATGTATAGATGTTGATTAAATGTTTACATTTAAACCATTTTTCACATGGTCTAAATGTAAAGGTTGAAAATTGGTTCACCTGATGAAATACAGTCAATCTGTTTTTCAAACACTCATATGTCCACATCTATATACGTAATTACACATGTCTCCACAAAACACACACAAAAGGACATGAATTCACCATAGAACAGTATCAACATTGGAGATATCAGCTGTTTATTCTGTTCTTGAATTAGTTTGAGCAGTTTATGCAGAAGCAGTAGATATATTTTATCTTGTTTGAGCATAAACTCCCCAAACTGAATTAGCTTCCTCTATGAGTCCTTGAAGTGTTTACTCTGCAGCCTCAGTGCCAACGTGCAGTTTTAGCAGAGGTGGAGGTGAATGTGTTTTATAAATCTAAACCACTCCTGAGCATTTTGATATGAGCTGTATCTTCTGGCCAGTGTGGCCAACAGGCTTTCAATTACAAGTGTGAACATCGATGAGGAAAACCTTAACTGAGCCAGACAGTTCACACACTAAATCCACTCTAAAGTCACTTTTTGTCTTGTCACTCACTGTGTGTCTCCTCCATACAATTCACAAACTATTGGAGACATCTTCCTTGCACCTGCTTCAAAACATGTCAAATCGACTGCAAAGACCTGACACGTCTCTGTAAATGGATAAGGTCTACAGGGCTGCCCGGTCAATTTCAATTGTATTGCAGCACTCACTCAAACTTTGAGAGAGCATTTTCACAGGTTACCCAGACATTCCGCTTCTAGCTTGCACATTGTCATGTTCATGAATTCATGCATCATTATGTGTAGTCACGTCTTGGTTAATATAAAAATAAATGCTGTATATTGGCGTAGTAGAGAAAAAGAGCACTTTTGTACATGCGGACCATCTTGGGTCAGACAGTCCTGTCCTTAAGCCTGCAATGATAGTCAGTTTAGACTGTTAACCCCAATCACATTAAGTGTATGGGCAGTACATTGCACCCCCTCAGTTATGTTGGAATTTGCAAATCAAATTGTAGTATCATTCAAGGTGAGATATGGATATGGAAAATTCATAACACAAATATAAAATGACTGATCCAGCCAAACTATTCTTCTGCAAACTGAAACTATTGCTGTCGATTGGTCTATAATAAAAGAAGAGTCTATAGAGTCTATAAGTATATCATGTCTATAGACAGTATTAGCAGTTTATATGAAAAATATTTAATGAACAATATTCTTATGAACATAAAGCATTAAGTCTGCAAGTAAATTCAATCAGGAGAGACTTCCGTTTGGTCGCAACAAATCCACACTGAAACGACAGCTGACAGCAAGTTTAAAAATGTAAAGTTTGCAGCAGCAATGTGATTGGCTGATGGCAATTGTGGTAATATCTGGTTGGATAAGTGAGAGAGAAAATGCCCATAATCAGCTGATTATGAGAAGCAGAGAGAGAGAGAGAGAGAGAGAGAGAGAGATGTGAATGACTGAGGCATAAAGATGGTCTTCATGATTGAATTTACGCTGAGCTTCATTACAAAAAGTATCTTGTGTTTTGAATATTAATGCACTCATAAAACTCAATTAATTACTGTTTTGTAAAGTAGTTAGACCATGGAGGTACTGATCCAACAACATGAGATTGACAACATTGCAAGCTTCACAAAAGTAGTATTTTTTGCAGACCTTTTAAACTGGCTTGCATTATATTGTACAGATATATATGACTTTTGTTTCCTTCCCCTCTTTATCAGTGGCTGTAAGTCTCAGCAACTGAGGTTATCACAATGAGATTAAGAGAGAGGCAGGGATCCGAATTCAAAGGAGGAGCAATCCATGTCACCACAGTAGCAGTAATAAGTCTCTGCTGTGTGTGCCAGTGTGTGCTGGTGTGCATGGCAGTGTGTGTGTGTGCTATGTGTGCACGAGCTCTACAGTAATAAGCTGGCCGGTGTCTCCAGTTCATTTATCTGCCTCCATTCAGAGTGACCTTCAGCTACACGGCCTGCACTCAGATGCACACACACACACACACACACACACACACTGACAAACACATGTACACGAAAACTAATGCACATAGACCACGGAACACACAAACACACATTTTAAGGTGGTAATCATCTCAACAATAATAAGCAAATTTAATGATATTTTCATTAGTCAAGTCAATTTTATATATCCCAATATCTAAAATCACCACTTTGCTTCAGTGGGCTTTACAATCTGTACAGCATACGGCACCCTCTATCCTTAGACCCGCGATATGGCTAAGCAAAAGCTCCCCCAAAAAAACATTTTAACAGGAAAAAAGGTTTCAAAATACATGTAAACCTCATTATATGGCACTTATTCAATCTCCACTCTCTGCTATATACATAGATGATGGATGTTCACTAGATGGGTGAAATTAGTTTAGTCCATTACGTTCTCTTCCCTTCCCCTTTTGTAATTCAGATAATAGTAACTGTTATATTCGTCTAGCAACTTTGCACTGATAAATGGCCTGTTTTAAGATGAAACATGATTAGAGTTGTGATATGTGATTAATGAGCTTTGCTTGGGTGTGTGAGTAGGTTGCTCTGTACATTATGATGCACAGAACATTGACACTATTAGCCCAAATTTAAGACAACAAATCATGCATGGTGAAACGACTGTAAAACGAATGGTGTTTGAATGGCTCCACTTATGAAATAGAGTTACTGCCTCATGTTACCATACAGGAGAGGAACCATCGCAATCATTTTAACACACTTATGTGTATAGATTTTAACTTGAAAAGGAAAATTAGCCCTGGTATAGCTTTGGAATTCTGTATCGTCCAGTTCAAGTCTCCGAACAGAATCAGTGCAGCGATCCTTCAGTGTGTTTTTCAGTCATGCACTCACAAACCTTCCTGTCAAGCTCTTGGAAGGGGGTCATATAGGGACCATGAAAAGATTTTCTCTGACTGTAACTACATTTAATACTGACTGGCCATCAACAAGCACTTCCGTGACACCATATTTCTTGGCTGCTTGACAGATGACTCTGGTCCATTTCTGCAATAAAGATGCTTTCCAATCCCCTGGAATGTATTTACTCTGTGGCAGCATGCAGTAACATAAGCCAGCACAAAACTCCTAAAGGTTAAACTGGGTTTATTGGAGGGGTTTTGGCTCATAGCAGGAACACAGAGACAGGTAGAAATCATTCAAAATACATGACTCTCTTTTGCACTGTTAGACTTTATTATTGTGTTTCTTTGGGATGAAATCATGCCAATTATAGCAGCATGGACACAACTAGTAAACACAGTCATGTAGTGGATGAAAAATGCCAGTTTGTCTGTATTGTCGTGTCCAAAGCTAGGGAACAACCTGTAAAACCTGGTCTCCTCTCACCATGCACCAAATCAGACATGCTAGATACACACTAGACAGGTAGATTGATTGTATCCTCACAGATATAATGTACATCAGAACTGTGAATATTGGCTATTTGCCACAGCTTTGGATGTTATCACAGTAGAGCAGTATATACACAGATAATAATAAATAGAATAAACAGATGATTTTGGATATTTACCGCTGAGGACAATGTTTAATTCAGCTATGTCTGTTGCGGTAGCCTCTACTGACCTGCAGAATTTGGTTATTATTTACTATGACCACAGCATGTTTACTTCAAGGTTTCCTCCTAAATATGATTTGTTTTTCAAATAAATAAGAGACTGAGGTTAAAAAGTGTTGAACATGATCAACAGTAATAGGCTTATGCAAAAAAGGAAAAAGTATTTAACATTAAACTGATAGTAGTGACTTACCAACCATTTGAAGTTATAAGTAAGCCAATAAGCAGTTTAATTTAAATAACTAAGGCTTTGAATCACCGAATCCATATGAATTATTAATTATGAAAATGAAACATCTGCTGTGAACTATTGAACTACAGCATGAAAGAAATCACATTTTTTATTCATCACCTCTTAATCGTAAATAAGATATTTTAAACATCAGCCACTTATGTATGTTGTGCATTTTAATAATGCTCGTGGGGAACAAAAGACAATTGTTTTGTAATGACATGCTTCCACCTTATCTCACTGTGAACTCTGTTGACTCCAGTTTTGGGATAAATCTGTGAATACATCTGTGAAGCCTGCGCTACTGAACCCTGCCATATGCCAGGTGGTAAATGTCAAATAAGCTTGATATGATGAAAACTGTTCAGAGCAGCCTGGAAGTCAGTCATGGAATCTGTCAAATCTGGACACTACCTCGGCATTTTATTGGGATCTTATCCACACTTTATTCAGGAGACAATTGTAAAATACTTTTTTCAACACTGATTTAACAGAAAGATTCAAAAGCATATTTTTCTGTTGGTTACCAATTTGAATGCTATCCTTTGTGCTGCTGGTGTTTTGTTTCCCTCCACAGTCTGATCTTCTTTCTCTTTATCAACCCCTTTCTGTCAGCATTTCCTGATCTTTATTTCTGTCTTTCTTTATTTTTAATTTCCAGGATAAACACTATATTGATCTCTCTCTCTCTCTGCTGTAAGCTTGTTTTTTTATGGCTTCATTGTCTGTTGTCTAAAATTGTTCCTTTAGAAACCAGCTGTGCCTCCATGGAAAGGACCAACTGGCAGCCAGGGAGGAAGACAGGGGAGAGTTGAAAGGGATGACTGACATGAGAAGAAGATGGAGAAATCATCATTGACAGAAAAGAGAATGAGGAGAAAGGAGATGGAGCGAGAAAAGAAAAGAGTGAAAAGCAGTGATAGAAAAGGGGACAGGTGACAGGAAGAATGACAGGAGGTGAGGTGAGAGATATATAAATGAGTCACCGTAACTTTGTGCTATCAATTCCATTCAATGGGACAACACTCAAAACACAATTGAACACTATAAGTCCACTGGTACTGACATCAACAGGAGTATATTTAGGTATGACATTTTTGGAACGTTGGAATAAAATTGAATGCCTATACTGTGGAAGAAGATTATAAGTTTCCCATTAAAAGAAACTTACTATGGGTACTATGTACTTACTGAGATGACTTGGTGCATCTCTGGCCTAGAAAGCGACAGAAAACTACTTTCTCAGCACACTCATCACAGGAAATATGAGGCTAGTGCTGCACACACACACACACACACACACACACAGAGAGAGAGAGAGAGAGAGAGAGAGAGAGAGAGAGAGAGAGAGAGAAATACAAAGTCACGGATCGTAAAAGTGCCGACAATCATTTTTATGGATCAGATAAACAACATTGTTGTTCAAAGTAAACACTGCACTGTTTTATTTTAAGGTCTAACATTGGTTTGGGGGGAATCATGGACTTTTGAAAATAAGCACATTTTCCTGGATATACCAGATTTCTTTCTGATGTTTGTATTGAGATTTGACATTAAGTGTGTAGTTGTTAGTCGAAGAGCTAAGCCCATGAACTGACACTTTCAAGTATAGGCATTCCCTGACATCTCTTTTTAATGTTTTTATTAACTGATAGCTGCTCTGGGAGGAAATGTATGGAAACACCAGCACCCATTGTGTGGCATTTTTTAAGAGAGAGTTAACTATCACACACAATATTTGCTTTCAATTTATGAGCGCTTACTAAAATCCATGCCCATAAAAATTGTGTGGAAAGAAAACACCAGATCGCCCCAACTCGAGACACTGTAGTGACTTCAGACAGTGATGGAAACTCCTTCTTGGGTTTTCTACAAAAACCTTATCAAGGTGCTGATCGGGGGATGAGGTGGGTTGTGCAGCACTCAGCTTGAAAGACAGAATGACAGATTCAACAATGACATTTAAAGTTCAACATCTGCCAGCCGACTGATTTGATGAATGCAAGAAGAAAGCTGATTTGTTAGATATGGCAACACCTGGAATTTGTGAAGTTGAAGCTTTGTGCTTTGTGCTTTTGATGGTATGAGGAAGCAGGAATGTGGGTGACATTGTAAATTCAATTAATTGGCAAGGTAATGTGAGAATTATATACTAGAAAGTCACAGAGAGATAATAGTAAAAACAAAAACATGAAATTATTTTTCTTATTGAAAAAAGGGAGATGTTCAAAGCTTTTCAAGACATGAATTGAACATATTTTCTAAAATGCGCTGGTATGGGCAGCATTCAACATTCACCAGTTTCTTCCAAAGAGATATTCGATCCAACCAGCATGCCTGCATCAAAACAACTTTAATAAATATGTTTTTTATTTTCTGTGAATAAAAGATATCACATTTGCAAATCATGTCGATGATTCTCACCAGTCATGCCATACCTGATCCCTAGATGTCCAGCGTGAGTTCCTGTCTATTTTACTCTGCATATATAGAAAGCCTTCCAGCGGCTGCACTCCATTTTGTTATGCCTGTGTGCTGCAGGTTTCAAGGGTGGAGAAACCCTTTTACATGCAGCAATAGATGAGGTGGCATGTATAACAGCAAACCAATCAGCTGATGATCAAACAGTGGTAGGTTGTGGGGATGCCTCCTGCTAATGATCAGTTGGCTAAAAGTCAGGTAGAACCTTAATGTGGTCGTCCTGTCTTTGATTTGGCAATAATCAGCCTAATTATTGCCATTAATTGGCCATTGGAAAGTACTAAATTTAGACCTTTGTTCAGGTGGAGACAAGAATATAACATGGTGTTACAGAGGTCAAATGTGAAGAGATGGGGGTTCCCATGAAGCTAAAGGGTAACCCGGACCACCATCTTGACTTGTGCCATCACGAGTTGACGCATGTCAACACGTCAGGAAATGCCACTGTCCTACAGATTTTTCCATTCCCCATCTACTGTGCCTTGACTTGCTGTTCTTTCTGTACAGTATGGTACAGTATATCCAGTGTGTGCTATAGGTGGCTATAGGTGCTATAGGTGTTAATTTAATTGTACATGATAGTAAGGATTATACAAGAACCTGAACCAGGAGAAACCCACCTGCAACGAGGTCACTCTTCAATCTTTAAACTATGTCAGAAAGGGTAAAAAGTAAAAGAAAAATGGAGGAAGACGCGAGAAGAATGTAAAGGAATGAGAAGGAGTTTGTACAGGCTGACAGATTGGTGCATGGAAAAGTGTAAAAAAAGAGGAGGATGTTGAGATTGACAGAAAGAAGACCAGAGATGAGGGATGGAGATGAATCAAAAGAGGAGGAAAATCAAATGTCGGCTTCAGAAGAAGATGAAAAAAGATCAAGCGGAGGTTAGAAATTAAGGAAGAAGGAAGAGGAAATGGTGGTGACCTAATTATAGCAGAATGACTTAATTAACTCCGAGGTCTAATAACCTGACTTAATGAAACACATTGATTATTAGTATGCATGTTGATGTGTATCTACCTAAGTATCATGTGATGTGTATTGTTGTATGTGATGTACCTTTTTCCAACAGGTAATTGTTATGGTTGTCCAGTTGTTCAGTGTTTAATCATTTTGTGCCGTTGCTTCTCATTTCATGCATTTTTTCTGGTTTGTTGCCAGAACAATGAATGAAGCACAGCGACTGCTGCTGTGTGAGTTAGGATAGCAGAGCCCCATGCAGCCAGGCTTTTATAGAAGGGTTCAAATTCTACCACCCTGCAGACAGGAACCACAACAAACAACTACGGGGATTATACAACCTTCTATAACTCGCCCTCTCTGCCTTTATATCTGTGTCTCCTTCTCGCGTTCTGTCTCTCTTTTTCTCTCTCTTGTTATCTTTCTTCCTTTCACCCTCTCTTTCTTCCTCTGTCGCGATTGCTCTGTCTTCCTCTGATTTAATAAAATTGCCAGAATAAAGGGTTTATACTCAGAAGGAAATCATTCAGGGAGCTAGGAAAATAGAAATAGCCTTGTCTTAATCACCACATTCACACACGTAATCACACACACATGCACTGTTTTAGAAGCACCCACACAGAAACACACACTCCATATATCATTATCACGGGGTTCCAGGCAGCAGATAATCCGGTAACAGTTGACATTTAGCAGCCTGTTGTTCCCAAAGAAACATTCAGTAGAAGCCCTGATTAACACTGGGCATTAACACATTTTATGAAGACAAGATTAACACCAACTAGCGGATAATACAAGCTGCAACAACACAGGGCACTACACGACAAAACCATTGTCTTTCTTTGTTTGCTTTAGATTATTTTGAAGGTATTTTTACTCTGTGCAATAGAGACAAAGACACAGCTACAAAGTAAAAGAGAGAAAGGTTCGAAAGAGGCACACAATGTGTTGATGATGGAATAAAGAGTTGGATTTGAACAGATTAAATCAGCATGTGAGCGTACATCAGGATCAACAGGTGGGTCAACAGGAGTTGACAACAAAATGTGTACATACACACAAGGTGTACATAAAGATGACTTGTAATGTCTTTCAGGTGTATTTCAACAGTTCATAGACTGCCACAATCACAAATTCCTTTTCTTTTCAGTTGAAATCTGACATCCTCATTCTGCAACAGGTATGCGAGTTGCATTTGCAGATTCTGATTTTGCAGATGCGTTGTGTGTGATTTACACACAGCTGGCACAGCAGTGGGTACCCACATTGATTATTTATATCTTTCAACATGCCACCAAATAAGCACTTCTCTGCTGTCCTACATATTGGTGAGCTGGGCTGAATGAAGTGATCAAACAGTGAACAGCCAACCAATCTTGCTTAAGCGGTAAGACTGCTTGCAAGGCGACGCTGGCAAAGATGGACAAAGAAGACTGCATTACCTAATGTTATGTGTTTTGTTTAATTTGTATTTATTTATTATTTTACATAATTAATATTGCAAGCTGATTTTGGAAGACACCCAGGAACTGCTTGTATAATGAGCTGTTTTATTTGGTTATCAGGTGCTTGTTAAATGCAAATTAGCTCAAAGTCTTTGTTGATGTTTATTGCTCCATATCATGACTTTTAGAATTCTGTATGTTTTGACAGAACAACACAGGACCATGGGGTGGAATTCAATTATGCTATAGAGTAAGTAGAAGTGGGTTGACCAGGACAAGGCACAGTGAAGGGCACATTTCATCTGTTTAATGCTAGTAATGTTAGAGATATACACATTATAAGTGGTTTCAATTTGCCAGAAATCCCATTCAGCTCATTTGCTGCTAATTCCAGAAGTGGATTTTCTTCAAGATTGCAGAAATCCGATCTGATGAAGTATGTGTTTGCCTGTGTGTCCATGAGCCTGTGGGTCAATGCAACAGCTTGAGGGCACATTTATTTGGCAACGGAAATGAATGAGTCCAGTGAACTCATTACACAGCTGTAATGTACTCATCAATATTTAGGGGTAATCACAGTCTTAACAGGTACTGATTATGCCCGAGAAGAGAGGAGAGAAGCATCATGAAAAGGATAAAAATCATCATCATGTATTTCCTGTTTTCTCCTTCTTTGATTTCTTTCTTGTTTCTCCTTTTTCTGGTCCCCCTTCCTACACGTGATTCATTGTCTCCTGCTGTCTCTCCCTCCACACCATCTCCGTATTTTTCATGCCATGAAAGGCGCATCAGCACAAAGCCTCTCTCTAACTCAAAAATACCCAGAGAGAGGCATGGAGGGGAAAACAGTTGGAATATTAAAAAAAAGAACAGAAAGAAACACCCAGGGAGACAGAGTGAAAGAGAGCAACAGAATCATGCATGTAATTACCCTGTCGATTTCTCTGACAGACATTGAAATCAAGATGCAGAGAGGAAGAGGGAGAGATTGAGATGGAAAGAGTCATTACTGTGCTCTAACGTCCTGTGTTCTGCTACTATTATTGCCTCTACAGGGTCTTCCGTGCTCTGATTAGTCCTACACATCCTGGCAGAAAAGGTACACAGATACTCACACAGACACTCTCATGCACACATGCTCCTGGGAACACACGCCCCTTCACGGCCATTTGCAGCCACACCTGCATGCATACACGCAAACACTCCCACACACAGTAATCCTCTGGTTCGTCAAACAGAAAAAGGGACGATTAAGGTGTGGGACAGACAGAAAGAGGAGGAATTAAACCAAAAAAGGGGATAAATGTAAATTTGCTAACAAATACAGACAGATAGACAAGTGAAACTGTGGAGAAAGAAAACCTAAAATTATTTATTTCAATGAAACAGAAATTGTTTTTCTTATGTTAGAAGAAGAAGGATCCTTGTTTATCCTGAATGTCATGTGTATGCTCATGATTTACCTTTTTCCCTTTCTTTTTCACAATTCTGATGCTCTGTCTCATTTTGCACCACGCTTTGTTACAGGAAATGGTTTTCATTCCCCTCATACTATTTGTCACTCCCTTATCTGGTTTCTTGCCAAGAGTTCAGTGAGAAGATAGATACCTTTCTGGTCTTTACGGTAAAATGAAGCTGCCGCAGCTTTTAAAGAGTGGAAAAACTGGACTAGCTCGATAATAAAATCTACCTACCAGCATGTTATATCGTGTTTATTTGATGTTTATTTGTACCAACTCCTGGCCAGACACAGTAACTTCCACCACATCAACACTTTTACACTTTGGTTTTTTCACAAAGTCACGTGACGAGAGCTATTGAACTTTGACCTGCAATTGATGGTGGTGCTCCACACGCACCATACCCATACAATACCCAGTCCCAGTTGTATCAGGTTGCTCTCTGTGTGGTCATAAAAAACAAGGTCACTACCCACATCTTGGGCATGCCAGCTCCACAGGCGACCATGCTAGCACGGTTATTAAATGGACCATCTGTCACTACAGACACACACACACACACCCCAGCAGACTCACATGCACCATATGCATACTTAAGCATGTATATGAAGACATGTACATGGTAGTGTAATAATACATAATATATAAAGTATAATATTGCCCTTTGATTAGCTCACACACACTAACATTAGAGGGATGTGCTATATTTAGCTACAGTGTGAAATCAGTTGTACTTTGCAACATTTGAAAATAAACATGATGGACAGAGTGCTGTAATAATAATGTGTGGATGATGTATGAGGGCGTTGGACTTACTTACTTGAACACTATACCACAAATGCAGGATTAAGGGGACTCCTGCTGTCGTCCAACATCCTTTAGAACCCAAAACTAGCATGCTAACCTTTCCCGCCTAGCATGGAACATGGCTTACTGCTAAATCTCCTGCAGAAATCACTTTGTGAAAAAGCAGTTACACTTTAAATTATTTTATTCAACTCTCAATGAAAGTTCACAAAATCTTTAATCCATCTGTAATTTTGAGCCAAAATACTGACAACATTGTGTTAAAACCCATAATTTACATGAGTGATTTAATAATTTGTATCACAGAGGGCGCCATCCTCCTGCACCCCATATCTGTAAATAAATTAACGCAATCATTTTGAATTGCCACTGTGACAATTACAACACTGAAATCCCTGTTGCTTAAGTCATTTAAGAGTTAAAATTAACCATCATTCTGTTTGTCTTTCCCTTTTTTTCATCAGCTTCAAGACAAATAAGGCACTAAATCCACCATGACAGATTATCTTGGCAAAATAAGATGATTGCAGTGCTCTTCAAATCTCCATATTAAATTTAACCTTGACATTTAAATCTGCATGTTAATTTTAACCGATAAAAAGAGGGTTAAAGCCGTATGCTCCTATTATGCTTAGTGTCACAAAGAGCATGTAGGTACTGTACCACAAAGGACTAACGGGTGAATGTTCTATTTCAAGATGACATTTAGCTAAGCTTAATCATACTTAAGCAGGGTGCATACCAGGGCTGCCGTGATATCAAATGTTCACTTCTCAATTTTTATAACAACAGAAATAAAGAAAATTCATCTTTGATTTTATTTTACATCCTTTATGTCTCATATGGAGAGAATTTTGTTTCTTTTTAAAGCAGTCAAAAAAAATGGTTTGAGAGAGAAACTTTCCACACTTTTGCTTGCAAACTCTAAAGTTTTGCTTTCAAACCCTAAAATTTTGCTTGTGAATCTAAAAGTTTTGCTTACGAATCTAAAACTTTTGCTTGCGAATCTAAAAGTTGTGCTTCCGGTTCCGCTTTATTCCGTGGGCGGGACCTACGCTGAAAGACATTTCTATTGGCCAGTTTTGATCGGAGTGACTGCTTGGCAACATGCCTTCAGTTAACGATAGAGGCTATTTTGATGTCCGCCTGAGGAGAGCGCTGAAAGTCAATAAGAATGTAAGTTTCTTTACACATAACTTCCTTACTTAGCAGTAATGTTATGTTTGAGCTAGATTGCTTTTGTTTAACGAGCTGTGGTGTTGTAATGGGCTGAACAAATATGCATTATTTTGCTGCTTGTCCAGGTACGCTGCTATTATTGTGCACAACATTTCACTTGTCTTCCATTATTGTCCTGTAGTATTCAGCGAGTGCATGTCCCAAATTACTTGTTAATAACATGTATGCTTTGCTCTGAACGATCACAACTCAATATATCTATATCTAACTATATAAATCTATCTATATATATAAAAATATAAATGACCTGTTCATACTTGTACCACCAGTGCTATTAAGAAATGTTGAGTTAAGGTGCATAACAAATGTTATTACGTTGACGGCATGTTGCCAAGCTGTCACTCCGATCAAAACTGGCCAATAGAAACGTCTTTCAGCGTAGGTCCCGCCCACGGAATAAAGCGGAACCGGAAGAACAACTTTTAGATTTGCAAGCAAAATTTTAGGGTTTGAAAGCAAAATTTTAGGGTTTGCAAGCAAAAGTTTGGAAAGTTTCTCTCTCAAACCATTTCTTTGACTGCTTTAAAAAAAAAAAAATTCTCTCCATACTCTTAGTGATAGACAATTTATGAAATAAAAATGTAAAATAGCTTAATCGCTGTCAATAATTAGTTGAACTGCAGCCTTTGACTTTGGTTCAGACTGTCCAGTTGTAAAGATTAGAGCTTGGTGACTCTCAATATCTTGAGATATGCTTGTTGCAAACTGGTTTTAACTAGATTTGTGTTCAAAGAAGACAAGGCAGCTAAGAAGAGCCATAAACGCTTCTCTATGACCTTGTTCTCATGGCAACTTGGGTATAACAAGGCTAGTGGCAAGGAGGGTTGGCTAGCTGACACGATGCTGCATTTAATGTGTGGAGTCTGCTTCCTAGTAGCATTACTGTCATAATATATATTCATTTAAGACAACAGAGACTGACCAGAGAGTCTTTCTTTATCGTTACCCCCTATGAAAGCTGAAAGGCACAAAGGAGAACTTGTCAGTTGCAGTTTGTGAACACAAAATGTAAAGTTGGCTCCCCGGCTCGTAGCTTTTACACTACATCCCACCCTCACGTCCTACACGCTTTTAGTGACCACGATTTTTTATCTAGATTATTTAGCTATGAGGACTGATACTCGGAGAAGCCTATGAAAAGACATGTATGAGGTGTTGTGCAACCACAGGTTACCAAATGCAATGTATAGTACATACCTGTGTACCACAAACACAACACTATTGTTTGGTGGACTTAATGGATTCATTATGTTCAGAGTCTGAAATAATCCAAATTAATTGTTGATATATAAGGTATTTGACTCTGGTTCTAACTCCTTTTTTATGTTAGGGTTTACATGATTTGTTTTCAAAAAGTACATTTTGGGGACCGAGCAGAAAGGTATTTTCTTCAAAAAAAAGTTTTTATTTTTATTTACCCAAACATTCATTCAAACAATTCACAAAAATAAACAATGGTTGTGGGCCGTAAAAGTTGTTAACTAAACAGAATTAACTGATTAGAATTAACTGAATTTAACAATGTGACCAACCAAACCCAATTTAATCAAATCAAAGTTCAAGCAAATCAAAACTGACCTACCAAACAAAGGACACGGGGGAACATATATAGGCAAGGCAAGGCAAGGCAAGTTTATTTATATAGCACCTTTCATACACTGATGCAATTCAAAGTGCTGTACAGAGAAAAGGAGAAGAAAAAAGCAATAGTTAGAACTATATAATCATAATTCAAACAAAAGGAAATGAAAATACATAAAAAGGCAGTTTTAAAAGATAATGTATTAAAAGGATAAAAAGAAAGCAATAGTTAAAAC
>JAVQJD010101014.1:0-28853 GCA_036023655.1 Nannoperca australis
TGGTTTTTCTTTCCCCTGCAGCCTCGGTGTGTTTCTCTCCAGATCTCCTGCGGGATGTCCGCAGATCTGGTCACCATGGCCGGCTTCAGTTCAATCAGCTGATCCCGGGTGTAAACAAAGGCCATGAAGTTGTTGTTGCGCTCAGCTGACTGCAGGTGACAGTACCTCCAGAGCAACAGAAACACCAAAAACCACCAGCACATTTGTGGAGGCCACGACTCCAACAAGTCAACACCAAACATAAAACCCATAAGTACAAAGTTAAATAACAAAAAGATTTAAAAGAGCAAGTAAGACGAGCAGAGCAACCGTATCGGGCAGCACGCACTTACAAGCGCATGCGCACCTGTATGTAGAATGTATATGCTATGTAAATGCAGTCCATTTACCATATCAGTAGTAGATTAATATTTTGTCTTTGCTTGCACGGGCAGGAATCGGCTTTTAAAAATGGTACATTAAATCACAACATATCATGTAAGTGACACTAGCTTACTATATATAGTGTGTATATATATACTACAGTATAGTATAGATTTCAGTATGAATATTATATAGTTTGGAGAATATTATAGATCCAAGATGAAACCAACAGAAAGGCGAGACTGGGAGAAAAAGAAGCAATTACAAATCCGTTTGCTACTTCAGCACCATAGACGGTGCAATGGATTTATCAATACGTGCTGCTGATGTAGATTCTAACGTGCACAAACCTCAGTCAGATAAAGGATCAATGAGTCAGGCAGACTAGACTAACACATTAAACCAAACAACCCCTCTGCTCCCACTCTCTCTGCTACATATTTGGGCTGATGGTATCAATGTCCTCCTGCAACAGTTATACCAGTTAAACATGAGAGGTGTGCTACTCTTGCATCCTTGACAGGTTCCTGGTACCATAACATGTTATTGTTTAAAGTGTCCACACTCTCCATTAATTCATTTTAAGTTGTTGTTTCTTCAGTTTTTCGGTCTGTTTGGTGATCATTTAGACATGGCAGGTAGAGATAGATGATCTCTCATTTACCTCTTAACATAACTTTAGTGTTTAACACTAAGGACACAATGTCACTGATTCAAAGCTCCACGGTCTAAACCACTGCTATTACTTTCCTGTTGTATAGTTGACATGCATGTGTTGAACTGGCCTGACAATAACTGATCAGCGCCCCCTTGTGGAGAAACTGCAGTCTGCTGAATGTCAATAAGTGTACAGTTTCTGATTGTGACCTTGCATTTACAAATGATAAGTTAACTTTGTTACAGTTTTCTGTGATGGTGTGAGATAATTTAGCAGATTTAAAATCAGATCATTAGTAGTGAAACCAGTTGAGAAAACTCCATTCTTTGAAAGTGAATTGCAGATTCACTTTGTCCAGTTGAGTTTACATGATTTCAAACCACTATTGATGATTACAAATTTGCAGGAAATTACATTTTCCAGTTGAATCTTATGAGCTTATTTGATACTTCCACTAACTAAGATCATTTTGTTCCCAGCATGGAGACGGACAGATAGACATCAGACACTATGTCATTGCTCTGTCTACTGTTCATCGACCATCAAAGTCATTGGAGACCCTCAAAATGGCCTTCAAGGTAAACACATTTTCCACAGAATCTGCTTTGATGTATGTAGTAAGTAATTGCGCTGAGAATATAATGTTGTTGTGCAGATGTATGAGAGCGAGAATGGGGAAGTCCTAGAGGAGGAGCTGGCCACCATCTTGGAAATAATGTTGGGAGTGACAGAGGTGGAGGTTTCAGGTCTGTTTTTAGCACTTGGCAGACCTGACACAGCAAAGATCACATACGGTAAGACCCATGGTTTGTCGTTTTTCAACTTCAGTACAAGATGAACTGCGATACCTTTTGTGAGACCATTGTGGAGATGATTGACAGCATCTATCAGTGTGTCCCTGCTTCCACCGTGCTGTCACCATCACATTTGATTGTATCTTGGCTTCACTGATGAGGATAAGTACCGTCTGTCGTTGGTTTTCCAGGATCCTTTAACTCCGCCATCTGCCTTTTTTTAGAATCTGTCAAAGCTTTTCCGTAGCAATTTCTCCTGTTAACATAAAACGATCCTGCAGATTTTCCATCTGCACATAATGTAAAATGGAGACTATAGACGAATGGAAGCTGTTAATCTTCTCTGTAATAGTCTGGAATCATCATAGTAATTATACTAATGCCTCTCCACAAAACAAATACATTTCAATTTCAAATGATTTCAAATATGTTTTCCCCTTTTTTCCCCCCCAGACAATCTTCGACATTTTATAGAGCAGCACCCACACTTTGTTCAGGATTACCTTGATTTTAAAAACCATCCGCGCAAATCGTGCCTCCGTCGACCAAAGAGCTGCAACGGCCAGAACCACAACAAAGACGACTGAAGAAGGGACTTTAATCCAACCATGTTTACCTTCTCTGTCTGGTGTAACAGGCTCTCTACCACCTCTGTGCCTTTAAGTGCAGGGAGAGAAAGAGGAATGGAAGGAGAATAACAAAGTTGTTCGGGGCGATAAGGATGGATCGGTGCAGCACAGGTGATGGAATGAACTTTGTTAGGTTTTTGTCCTCATTATAATAATAAAGAAGAAGTTTTTGTTCTTTTGCTCTGCAAATATATACTATATTTTGCATTTATTTTCTTATGTATGAATTACAGATATTTAAAAATCTTAGTTGATTAAAGGAGGGGTCTTAGGCAAATGGACACTAGCACATGGACCTATTCTGTTTCTCTTCATTTACATAGCGTACATAGAAACTTTACTTTCTGGTAGAATGAATCAGGATATACACCATGCTGCCATTCTATGATAAGGCTGGGATGTTATCACGCCAAACTACTAAATACTCAGCAAAAACACCAACAAATAGAAATGATTACTTACTTCAAGCAGCCGTGTCACTGCCATACATGTACAAACCAAGAACCCTTGCAGAAGTGATGGTTGACAGTTTTATTCGGTAATATGATGAGTAATGTTATGGCTATTTTGCTAAAGTTTTATGTCCAAACTGTTTCCCAAAAATAGTTTTCTCCACCTTAAAGGACATTTTTTAAAAACATTTTTGTTTTTCTTAGAAAAACGTTTAAGAGGAGGATTGTTTAGCATTTTTGAAGCAGCAAATCATTATTTTAACCTCCGACAGATAGATATTACACATTATATCTTTTTTTTCTAAGCCTGTGCATTTCTCTGCTGATTTAAATGTTGATCTCAGATGGTTTAAGCTGGACTGACACATTTTGTACCTTAAGGCTGCAATGTTCCTGTAATTATAAATTTCTCAATTAAATACAAAATTCAAAGCACCTGGCTTTTTCTACATTATCCAAATAATGCTTTCAGTTTTGTTTTGTTGTCACTTACTGTCTTTATCCACTAGGTGGAGCTCTGCTTTCACACAATCACCTCAAGGTTCTTTGGCTTTTTGACTCCATCAAACTGACTGGCTGACATGAATCAAGTCAGTGGTTCTGAAATTGTTTATTGTCTGAATAATTTATAGCTTTATTTACGTATTATCTATACTCAGGTTCTTTGTGTTTTACTTTGATCACTTTTGGTGATCATCCAGTACATCTTTTCAGACTGTACCTCCCTGCCATTGCTTTCATATTTTCTGAGTCCACATGGTGGTGCTAGCTCCCTAAGCTATACACACAAGAGAGCCCATGCACCACTGCCCACCTGATGGACAGGAAAAGCATTACCTCATCCCTTCCTTTCATTCCTTCAGGTAAAAATAGACAGATTAAGCCTGGGCTTTGATGAGAGAAACCTACAGAGGAGGTGTGGAAGCAGGGAGAGAGGGATGAAGATGGAGGAGAGACTAAATGGATCGTTCTGCTCCAAATCCAATTCCTAATAGCTGGAGGGAGGGTGGGTGGGAGGAGGGAGAAGAAAACAGTCAAAGAAAGAGTAGAGGGAGAGGGGGAGTGGAGATATCACGTCTAACAATTAAGACCTGCCTTCAGGGTCTAAAGAAGAAGCTTTGTTGAGAACATATAAATTGCTCATTGAGCACTGCCTCTCTGCAGTCTCTCTCAGATACTCCTGCCTCAAAGGAATATGCCATAAAAGACAGCAGCTGCAACCCGCAGCCCACCACATAGGAGGGCTGCAATCTGTTCACAGTATACGGGGATACGTCTCCAGCCATCATTCCCGGCCAAGCAAAATTCCCCCCTACAGTAAACACAACCTGGATCTAATCCCAGTGACTGTAGTTGAGGAAACATCCTCACAGATCCCTTGTGCTTACTGTTACTTTGCAGGGTCAAAGATCCAGCTCCACTAACAGCTGTCTTGTTTATTTTTGTTGTACAGGCCAAGTGAATGAGCCTCTTCATAGTCTATACCTGAAAATTAGCGTGTTTTCTGAGTCAGGTTGGGGAGGTCTGTACTGGCAGTTAAAATAATCAGTGTTTATCTTGTATGTGTTTGATATGGGAGAATGTAAAAATGGTAAATGGTTTATCAAATGGGACATCTGAAACATCTACATCTGTTTTTCCTAACCAAGTGTACTTTTATCCCAGGGGGTGCGTAGAAAAACTATGGAGTAGTTGGCTCAATTATCTATAAAATATAAATTAGGATTTCATAAAAAAAACATTTCCACATATTAGGGAGTGCATGACAGCTAGTGTCTATCAGCAGACTAGCAGATACGTCTTAACAGTTAGCTAAACGGAATGGATAAACAGTTGAAATGGTAAGCTAAAAGTGCTAAATGGTTTGAATAGTTAGGCAAAAAAATAGGCTAAATGTGGATGGTTGAAATAGCTAAAAGTAATTGATAAATGGTTCAAGTAGTTAACTAAAGTTAATGAATAAATGGGAACTTCATCAGACACAGTTGTGGGAGTACATCTGACAAAAAAAGGCGGGAACGACTGATCTGAGGGACCTTGAAAAATGATGGGTATCCTTGTCTCAAATTAGGATAATCTCCCCTTTAATTGACCCAGTAATTGTAGCTATTTTTTTTCCTTTCACTGTTTAATTCCTATTCAGCTGGCATTATTCAATCAAACTGCATTTCAGTGTGTTCTAGCTGTGACCTGATTCTGCTGAACTATTCATTGCTAGTGTGAAATGTATTTTGTGGGAAGTGATTGATGACACATCTGAGCAAACATGTCTCCTGCCACTCAGCTTCATGTTGTGGTTTCATCACACTCATCAGCCCACTGAGTTCATTGACAAAAACTACATTAAAAACCAGAGAAATTCGCTTTTTACTATGGCAGCACTTCTTTACAGCCAGTCTCCCGGTTCAGGAAATAAGTCATTAGAAAAGAAACGTGTCACAATGTTTTACACATCTGTGAAAGATGATTTATCATTTTTCCAGAGTCCAGTTTGAACAGGGATTGACGGATCATGTTGGTATGAAAGGCAATACTGGCATCAGGAAAGAAAAGCATTTTAGAGGTGATTTTTTTTTCAAAATCATTATTTATGTAGCATTTAGAAATTAACAGCACAATACATTGCTCTTTGTTCTCACACAATGCCCATTCCACCTTGTAACAGAGGTTGTTGCTCAGCATGTTTCAGCTGATAATAAACCATTGGCAAGTTTTCTGTGCAGCTGGACAAAAGTCTGATGAGGGGTGCATGCTAACATGTAGATCTTTACCAGATATTAAGTATACCATGTTCACCATCTTAGTTTAGCATGTCAACATTTGCTAATAAAAATACATCCGACCAAACTAAACTAATATATTGGACAAATTAAAAAGAAGACCACCAATGAAGGCATTAGGTGAAATGTCATGGGATCATCAAAGTTGTTATAATTCCACATCCTGTGGGGAACCTGAATGTCTGTACCAAATTTAACTCATATTTTACTAAAAACTGCAAATGTCAGCCTTATTATAGCGCAATTATTATAGCGAAGAGAAAAAGTCACGATTACCAAAGTCATTAAGATACATCATGTGGGGAACATGAATGTCTGCACAACATGTCATGCCAATCTATCTAGCAGGCATAGTTTAAAGATATTTCACCTGACAAGTGAAAAACCTTGACCTCATGGTGGCACTAGATGAAAAGACCAAAGTCATTACGATTCATCCTCAGGGCACCATGAATGTCTGTACACCATGGTGATGATGGCAATCCATTTTACATTTGTTGAGATATTTCAGTCTGGACCAAAGTGGTGGACCGATCCTTCCAGCCAGAAGCGATGCAGCCTGCTGACTCTCCTCAAGAAGTAGAATTGCACATCTCCTTATCTTCATCTCTATCTCCTCTTTTGTCAATGGTATATTGTACATTTAAGGAAAGTAGTTAACATTGTGGCTTTTAAGTGACTGGATGTTGGTTCAACTCACTTTGTTCTGGTTGGGTGTAAAGAGCAGCACGACATCTGCGGGCTGCCTGTGGAGGTTTAACACTCTTACTGTGTTCTTGTTTGGGCTATTGGCTTCACACCACAGACTAATACTCCTCTTTTCCCTCATGAGGGTTTTGTGCACTCCCTGCTGAAAAAACAGAGTGATGTAGGTGTTGAAGGAGGAATGCATGCTTGTATCAAATTCTTCTGAATGTTTTCGTAGTC
The DNA here is from genome assembly GCA_036023655.1 of Nannoperca australis. Taxonomy (NCBI): domain Eukaryota; kingdom Metazoa; phylum Chordata; class Actinopteri; order Centrarchiformes; family Percichthyidae; genus Nannoperca; species Nannoperca australis. The sequence goes on from JAVQJD010101014.1 coordinate 6,604, forward strand.
CAATCCTGCTCACTTTTGAACATCCCTCCTCCATGTTACATCCAAATGTGTTTTTTCCTTTTTTGAGACATCAAATGTCAGAAGCAAGACACTAAAAAAATAATTTCTTGGAAAAAGGGAACAGGCACCCTGCTGTTTGACTCACAGTGATTCTACTAAAATCACGCCAAGAAGCAAGCACCAGAGGCAATGCTGCTTTTAAGAGAACTTCATGTTGCTTTTTCCATTCCCAATTACATTACAGCTGCCACAACTAGATGTGATTTTGATTTGGAACACACTAATCTAGCATTATTTAGTATTAACATAAGAACGTCCTCAATGAGTGGGTTTGGAATTTAAAGAAATGGCCTATATTAACAAGCAACCCTTTAATCTTGAAGCCATTTAAAAAGGTATCCAAGTATAAGGCTGCGTACGTCTGCTCTCTGAGAACTGCATATGGATAGTCGATGGGATGAACACATAGAATATTGCCACGCAAGTATAATTAATTCTTTATGTATTTCCACTATGTGGCATTGAAACATGCACTTGATCAAGGAACCCTCCCAATAAAAGACACTGTACTGTATGGAGTCCATTAACCATTGAGACAAGCAGCGAGGCAACACTTGTGTTCAGAGATGGAGAGATTTAAAGAGAGCAACATTGTGGATGAAGGGTTCAAGGCAAGTACCAAGAAAATAAATCAGAAATTGGCTGGTGCGATTGTCAGTGTGCAAACAGGATGTAGAGCCTATCAGGAAGAACAGGCTGTGAGCAACATCAGAGAGGAGGCTGGGCTTTCTATAGCTGAGAAACACCAGGACAAGGACAATTACAGTGCTGACAAATGTTATAAATGGAGACGGGACACTGCATGCCTGGGTATATGCCCTGAGTGAGGTTGTTTAAAATATTTTCATCAATTTACTACAAATTACGAGTCCTTTACTTTTGAATAAACATTTCAATAAACAACATTTCACTGTTCATTGCATCTGATGTCCTGCATTTTCATGTCCTGCTCAGTCATCAATAAAAGTATTTGACTGTTCCTCCTCGGCTGACGTCTGCTTTTTGGGTCCCCGTTCCCCAAGCCTGACAAAATCCACTTATTTGTTTTTTTCCTGAGCTTTCAACTGCATCTCATAGTTCTCCTCAGCAGATAGTTTCCTCAGCTTTACTTTACTGAGCAAACTCTATCAGCTAAAGCTGAGAAATCTCCATCTGCTGTGTTGTTGACAGCTTTGGGGGAAAAAACCTAGCAAGGAGACCTTGAGTTGAGTTTTTTTTTTTTAAATCAAACAAAACTTTAAAGAGCCTGCTTATAGTTTTTCGAACTGTATGGAATTAATAAAACCAGCAATAGTATAACATACAAATGACCTTTAGTACTTAAATAAAAAAATTAAATAAAAGATACTGCCACTTGTACAGGAGTGCAAGCTGCCATCCAACCTAATTTCTTCCTGGATTGTGTAACTTTACTTTAAATAAAAGGTTTGCAATCAGAAATCTTGAAAGAAAAGAATCTATGTGTAGTGGCTTTAGGTCCTAAAACTACAAAAAGTGCTGACATGTTCTTTTAAAGGATAAAGCTGGTTAAAGTGTATATTTCTGTTATCATCAGCAAATACCAGACCATAACCATTTGAGTCTCAAATTTGGACTTCTCTACCCTGTTAGTAGCACCCTGGGACATAGCTATAACTATATAACATAACACATAACTATATCTGTTACATTTTAAACAAGTGTAAGTATGTTCCTAAAAAGCTGGGTAAAAGTAGCAAATGTTACTTAAACTGTAGTAAATGGTACATTTGTTGAGGACTATTTTCAGCTGTGAATTGATACACATTTGGTGCTTCAGAAAGTATTTACAGTGGCAGGGTGACGTCTGTGGGATTTAACAGTGCTTGGGTGTCACAGACATTGTAGCTCACTGATATGTTTGTAAGATGTGGTGTGATGTAATTTTTTTTGTCTTTAGACAACAATGGAATTCTATGGCACAGAGATTGGGATTGGGATTTGCTGACAATAAGAAACAAATATGGAATGTTACTGGACGTATATGCTTTAAATTAAATTGACAAACTTTTTATCAATAGAATAAAATGCCATGTTTCCACAAGATGATTCTGAATAATTTTCATCGGGATTACATTACGCATGTTTTACAAGCCAGGCTTTCCTCCCATCTGAGTAAAGGACAATCTTTTTAGTCCATTTAACACAACCTAACACTTTACGAGCTGTTAGGAAATGCAATGTTCAATTTGGTATTCCTGGAAACATTACCAGACTGAGCGAGTTACAGGAGAATAGGCTGAATAAAGAAACAAGACGCCTTTCCATTTTCATATTTCTTGTTTTTATTGGTGGGTCTTTGCATCATGTTGTCTTATATTATGGTTCCTTATCAGTTTTTTATTGACTTGACACCACTGTGAATGCCCTGTATCTTTTGGGTATTGAACATTGTAACAGGTATACAGGTTTTGAAAAGCTGATTAGAAAGCGGATGCACGTCTAATTTATCTTATCCAGTTACCGTCATCCTATTCCCATCCTGCTGCTAAATGGACAGGTTGTCATTTCGCCTGCAGCTTGCTGTCAGTGGGACTGAGGCCTGTGTGTGGTTGAATATGTTAGTGTGTGAGTGTCCATCCTGCCTTCAGCATCAGTCCTTTTCACTACAGCCGTAATTACCACTGTCTGAGGGTAACCAACAGTGGCGGATCTCATTATGCCATGATATGGGTCGCGTCTGCATATACAGGCACACATACACTGCCTATTTACATATGAATGTACCCGGTTTTGCACACACACACACCCTCAAACAGCAGCACACTCATCTATCCACACACACACACACACACACACAGCATTTACATATAAAAGCGTTAATGTGCGACACACACGTTACATAGTACACATACACACAGCAGCCTATTCATACATGCACCTCACACATATGGGCTACTCATAAATTTAGACACTTCCGTCAGAAGGCCCTCGCCAGCCGACAGGGATATGAACCCAATATAGCATCCCAGAGATAAGCCAGTGACTCTGGAAGCAGAACTAATATTATTTGCACGGTGTCGAACGTTTATCTGGTGCCGCCTGCAAAGTGATGGTTTGGTGTCACTTTTGTTTAATAATGATGTGCCAATAGTAATATGCCTGCTGGCTGGAAACCTATTACAGTTCAAAAGATTATCCAAATACAATCTAATTTGGAATATTGCGTTTTGACAGCCTGTGACTGGAGGAGGTGGGATGGTAATGCGATATTTTCTTTCCTTTTTAAAAATTCCAATTAACATTTTTAATGCTCAACAAACCATTGGTGACTGAAAATATGCAGAGGTGTTTGACTGTGCCAAATCTCCTGATGGGGTTCAGACAAAGGAGAGGGGAAAATAACTTTTGCCAAATGCAAACTTTTGATTAAGTGAGTGCCATGTTTGGGCTCTCCTGTCAGTTGACTTTAAATTGACATTGTGAAAAAGAGATCATCTTTAAATATACTGTAGGAGAGGAAACACTGTCAAATGATTATACCCTATAAACACAAGAAATACTTATTTTAACATTCATCATTTTTATCAGGGATGACAGAGCTGCCTTCTGTTGTCACTCTAGGTGGAAGAACGTTACATACTACCTACTTTAATATCACATAGATTACATTCACAACCTGTAAATTAGTATTATGCAAACACTGTGTATCCAGACACACCGTTATGACTTGTAAGTCTAAATAAAAAGGAGGGAATGGTTTAGAGTGACACAACTCAGAATTACAGAATTGCACAGCACATTTTTAACCTTCCAAAATGCAACTTTCCACCAATATCACTTCGTTAAGATCTGTCTTTGCATACCTGCAGCCTTGAATTTAGCTACCTTATTATCACCATCCTCTCATAAATACTTAACCAAGACAGATCAACACAGTAGAGGAAATTGTTGAACAAAAAGGGAAGACCTTTGCTAGTTATTATAATTAAGTTATTAAAATTGAAATTAAAATCCACCTTAGATCATCCGTTATATATCATCAATATCTAATGTTTAACATATTCCCGGAGTTATTTTGTGATGAAGTGTTTTAATTTACTTTTTTTGTTCATACCCATTTCCCCTTAACTTGTCTCATCATCAGTCAGTGATGCCTTGCTTTTCAGTGAATGACTTTTGACAACCACCAGATAAGCAGTGAGTTGTTGCTTCAATCACAGTGGCTGTCTGCATGTATTAATATCACGGCAGAAGATTTATATGGTTTCAACTGACTTTCGGAAGGTTTCAAGACCTTGAGCTTTGAATTTTTAGCTTCCAGTACCCTTCACTTGTCTTGTTTCATGTTACATCGCGTATCTGTGTAAGATGTTTTCTAAAATGCGAGTGCAGTGATAAACACCTGGTCAGAATGATTGCCGGTTCACAGGTTTGTTGTTCACCTACTGGTTCTACCTAACATTAACAGGCAACAACATTTGTATCAAACAAACAAAAAGTAAGAAATGGATTGACTGATTTTTATTTACACATACACAAGTCAGTTGAACTATAAAAGTATTTTTAAAAACATTAAAAAAACATACATTTTATATAACTACAGTGACATTACTTCAACAAGACTAAGAGTCCACACAAGCAGCTCTGTGAGGCTACACTATGAGCTGAACACTAATGTCAGTATGCTAACATGCTCACAAAAGACAACATATTTAAGTCTAGACCAAAGCAGTGGACCACACAAACATGGCTAAAAGTCACATCAAACTAGTTTGTAGTGGCAATAAAGCCGGGTGCACTGAATGAAAACGTAAAACCAAGCTCCTACATATGTGACAAACAAGAACGCTTACAGTAAGTCAAACCCACAAAACCAGCCCAGACAAACCCAACTTTTACAATGAAAAACTGTGTGGCTTTCTCCATTCCTAATTCCCTCCCGCTGGTCACCTGTGACTCCCCTATCTGGATTACATGCCTGATTACCTGCCTCTGCCCTCAGGGTGATGTAGAAAATAAACAGCTTACCAAACGACATAACACATCAAAAATTGCTACAACAAAGTTCATTAAACATTTTAAACATTTCACATGCAAAACTCTGTCTTGTTCATTTTTACATAGCAACATCCCTTTATAGCTACAATGATGATTAGGGTTTGACCTCACAGTTCAGTGCAATCAGCATTAATTTACTCGGTGTACTTAATGTTGGTTTTCTGGCACTAAATTGGTCAAGTTTCTTAATAAGGATCAGCCTTCATGTGATTTTATAGTTGAAATTTTTCACTCGTTTTCCTTTCACTCAGAAGATTTTCAGTTTTCTTTTTGATGTGTGTGTGCAGGGGTGCTCTTGTAAAAAGACTTTTGGCTGATGAAAGAAACATGGTGTAGGTCTGCTCACCAGGTCTTGTTTCAACTTCAGAGCCTCTAACATCAACTAAGCAAGGATTGATTGGCTGTGGGATGTAGAGAACTTCATCTTGACTGTACAGAGAGTACATCTGAGGGTGGATACTGTCTAAAATGGTACATGTTGTACTACTAAGGTGCAAAACTGGACGAACTCTCACAGTAAAATGAAACTGGATAGAAACATTGACATGACTTTTTCATATTACTTTGCATAACGTCAACTTCCTGCACACACAGAGCATGCAGCCTTGAGTATTTCATGGTAATGGACTGTATATTAGAATTTGGCCATTGCAAATGCTGAAATTTAGTTGTGGTTTCAGAGGGAAATGGCATCTCTTCATGTCATGATGTGTGACACATCAGCATGGTCAAGCATAACCATTTCTCGAATGGTGATGAGTTTATTGGTAATGTAATTACCTGCTGTTGCTTCACTTGTAATGGAGCTATGTGCATGTTTAGTTATTTAAAAATAAAATGCAATTTTCAGCCTGAAGGCACGTGATGACAAATGAGAGTGATAGTGAGTCTCCATTTGCTTTCCCTGTCTTTTTGCTTCTCTTCTCTTGTGGTATTGTTTTCTCCAGCTCATGACTCAGATTCCCTTTCCAGCTCTTATGGTCTTCATAGTGGTCACATCTCTTGTACATTGAAAAAACATTTATGTCTTCATCATATCCAATAAAAGTTCCACTTAATGTTAAAGGGTTCCATACCATTTAAATTGAACCCAGTGTGGATGATAACTCCTTGGTTGCTCTCCAAATGAATCCAAGCAACAAGATTTTAAGGGAAGCACATACATTACCTCAAGAAGTACACAGAACACACATGAGCAGATACAGATCACTGAGACATAAACAGACACATAAAAGCACAAGGCAACAGATGCCATTGTTATTGTGGTAATAAGAAACTAGGAGGAGGAGGAGGAAGTGATTGTATGAATCTCCGTGAAATAACTTTATGCTCTATTTGTGTTGGACAGCAATATGGAATTCCCCAAATATAATCAAATCTATGAGTTTTGCAATCATGTGGCGTAAATAAAAAACGGTGCAGAAGAATGCGCATGGAGAGTTGCGATTGGTTGATAATAACAACATTCTAAGTGTAACAGGTGTAACAGGGTCATATGTACCTTCCTCTTTTGTTGTAATAATTACACAAAATCCATCTGATTACAGTTGATATTTGACTGCGAGGACCTCTGTTTATTCTGATAAAAAAATAGGGAAACAGAAACTCCATGTTAATTATTGAACCCACTCCAGCTCGTCTCCCACAGTGGAATTGTACAGAAAGTGGCAAAATATTAACCACGAATAAAACCAAAGACACAGTAAGACACATCTGATACACAAATAGGGAAACAGAACCTCCATGTTAATTATTCAGCACGCTCCAATGCCTACACAAATAAAATGAATATACAAAATGGAAGTTAGCTTAGTTTGCCACTACTTAAAGCAAGCAGCACTCACTCTTACAACAACAATTTTGAATTGTCAGCTCATGGAAATCAATATATGGACAGGATGGGACGGACATTATACCATGTAGGAAACAAAAATATAAACAACAAATACGAGAAATAAGGGGATGGGTTTTTGTCCATTTGACACTTATTAATCTTTGGGCATGTCTACAATCATATGCACACCCTTACCTGAAACCCAACATGTGCTGTGACTACACTGCATTGTAGTTTGCCGTGGGTGTAATAATCAGCATGTCAGAAAAAGCACACTTTGGTGCAAAATAGCAGCTTTTTGATTCTACCTGCTGATTTTGTTTTCTCAGCTAATGAACTCCACTGAGGCCCTGCCATAAATATGTCAACATGGTGTCATATGATCTGCATTGTCATCTGCGGGAATAGGAAAAACGAATGCACCACACAACAAAGGAGACAACAAAGCTGCTATTTACACATTGTTTAAGGTTTTGTTTTCATCAAAAATCAGTTTGACTCCATATAGTTTTAGTAGTCTCTGACTTTATCAGAACATACTGAAATTAATTAGCTATTATAGGTCCTAAGTTGATGATTAGTGATGTTTTTATGTTTTATGTTGCTTTATGGTGATTTTGTTTCTTAAGCTTTCCTGGTCAAATAATGATTAAACTAGAAATAATTCAAATTATGGACTGATTTATCTTTTGCCAGAATGGCTGACATGTTTTACCCTAAGAGTACCCAACCGCACACACTGGCTGAGAAACATTCCAGCTTCCTATCTGTTTTCTACAGCAGATGAGATGTTACAGTATCATATCAGTGCAGCAGACTCCCAGGCTCCCAGAGATATAGCACCCACACACACAAACACATTCACTGGGATGGATGGGTGTGCCAATCAACCGAGCAGACTGCAGCCCAATCCTCCTGTGCAGTTCTCTCCCACAACTGTGTGACTCACACTCCAAGCTTTGCAGTTAGTGGAGCATATCAGCCTCCCATCTTCACAGGAAACACTGCTTCCACTTTTCTATCTCATTATGCACTTACATACACTTGCTAATAACCCCAGCATGCTCAAATCAGCCTTGCAAACATGCGCTCGAAGTGTGCAAGGAGCATGTTGACAACGTCAGAAAATAGTTCCTGTGATGGCACTCATGCTATTTCATATGCAGGCGTAATGTGTTAATGATTTTATCACTGATAGAAAGAAAGAGAAAAAAGATTTCAAGTGTAATGCAGACAAACATATCTTGCATGTCTTACAATTATTGTTTTCTAGGATCTTTTTTAAGGTTGAGATTTGAAAAAATAACGCCATTAATTATTATTATTTACAATACAAAATGATTGTTTACTGCAAAGGTCACAGGAACCTCCAGTATAACAGAGCTTGAAAACAATCAAAAGAAAAATGTTATATAAAGCCATCACCAGCTTGATATAGGATGATAAAGGGATCAGTCAAAAACACGCACTGTACATTATAAGGTTTTGGAAGAAACGTCAACAGGCCAGTAAACAAAGCATATAGTTAGAAGTGTTGCAAAACAGACATAGAGGAAATGTGTTTGTGTTTGTTTGTGTGTGTATGTATGAACTGTCTCGATTAGCGAACGTTAGGTGTCCATCCTGTAAGCGTGTGACTTGGGAGACAAGATGAGATGAATCACACTCAGAGCTGTGACTCATCTCCCCAAAGTAACACAATGTAGTCACACCGACATAAACACAGCCCACAAAACACACACACACAGTCCTGCACACACCCACAGCTACACCTCACACGCCATTTCTTGCAGATAAATTATAGGAATACATTTGATATTGTAGATATTGCATATATTACTCACTCTTTTGTGTAGGCATCACATGTGCTGCTCTTTTTGACATCTATATTGCATGTAGTCATTCTGTCCTAAAACACTGGCAATTATTTTTAAGTGATTAATTTATTTACTGTGCATCACTGATAGTTCTACTACTGCACCTTTTCTAGTATGCAGTTTAATAACCTCAGTGATGCAAATGATATAGCTCTAAAATGTGACCTTTTCAGTTTGAATTTGAAAAATAATTAGCTGGCATGTCCCAAAAACATGATCCAAAAGGTTTTTTATTTAACTAATCAAAGAAGTTGAGATGCCATATTGTTTAAAAATGGGGATAATGATTACAGACACAATCCAATGTGGGAAAGGTTTGGGGGGGGGGAGTTTTCCGGAGGTATTCCACCATCCGACAAGCGATTCTGAAGAGGAATACTGAATTTGGAGCTAATTAGCAAGTATAAGCATGCTAACAAGCTAAGTTATTATACCACATTAAACCAGCAAAACATCCACATGTTAACATTGTAAGCATGATTACATTAGCATTTAGCTCAAACAGCTGGTGTCCTAGTAGAGCCCAACAGAGCAGCATGCTGGTTGTAGACTCTTAGTCTAGTTCAAAAAGCAACATGGGTTAGAATGAGCCATAGTCAAATATTCACTTTTAAGTTGTTTTTTATTCACCAATGGAGAACATATCTGGGTCTTTAACTGTTAGATGTTCAACAGCCATCTGTATATAGGTGGGCTTCAATGTGCTTCTTGCAGGATCATTTTCCTGTGCTTTATCTTATTCTCATCCTATTCTTATCTGTCTTACTTATTCCATGAGGCCTTCTCATACCACCTTGTTTGCTGTACAAAGCTACCGTTTCTGGTTCATTTGTGTTCCACTCACAAAAATAGTATTTTAGTGATGGTATTAGGGGACCTGAAAACAATTAAAAAAGATTAATAAAATAGAACCAAACACTAAAACCAATTTATTCAAGTTTATTTTGGTCATTTATTTTGCACTGGTGACACTTCATCCTCTTTTTATTCTTCATCATAACCAATAACACAATAAAACAGTGAAACATCAATAATAACATTCAGTGGAATCCAATCAGGTTAACCAAGACTTTATGATTGTTCTATTTTTATTTTTATTTCTAACATGTACTCTCTATTATTCACACTAATTTATCTAAACTGCAGAAAGATATCAAACAAAGTTCCTCTAAGGTCTTAGTGCAGATTCCTTTCACTTCAGCGCTTCACTACTCACTCGCTACTACTGTGTATCACTATAAAAAAAAAATCTTATTGGTGTGAAAATAAAGACATGGTAAGTGCTGGGCCAATCAGAAAAGAGTCTTTGTTCAGAGATGAAAATAGAGCACTTGAAGCCCAACTGTTGCCTAGAGACACAGATTGCAGGCAATTACAGAGCCAGATTACAGTGGGGGGAACATAGTGATATTGTCAATGGAGCACGAATTTGTGCATGTGTGGGTGAGTGGGTGAGTGGATGGGTGCAAGTGACTGTACATGTGTTGAACACAGTGAGCTAAGCATTAGTGGAGATGTGTGAAAATGTAGATACAGAAGTGTTAACAATTATTTTTATCTTTAAATAATTTTCTACTATCCATCATTGGGATTCTGCTCTAGTGGAGGTGGACATTACTCACTGCATTTTCTTTTAAATATAACACTAGAGCACTGCACGGATATAACCCTCTCCTGTAGTATGAGTTGTTTCAGAGAGCCACATGGTCTATATGGTTGAAGTCTTGGGGCCTCATTTATACATTTTAATATTTATAAAAATATATGACCTATTCAGATCGAGTTGTGCTTTTAAATCCTGATAGGTGTTTAAAGTACCTTGTCTACCACCACAAAGACATGTCACCTTGGTGACGGAGTGACTACTCACAGGGTTATTTGGTGCTGTAGCTGGTGTGAAAGAGGATGTTAAATGCTGCTCAGGTAATAAACTAAGCCTCTGGCTCTCAAAGCACTGTTGGATTGCTACTGGTCAATGGCGCAAATTTGTTTCTCAAAGTTCACCAAAGTTGAACTCTACATTCATTTCCTCACCGTTTTAAATTCCTGTAAAGATACCTATGTCTAACTGTGATATCCAGGTCACCAAAAGAACTCCATTTGAACATTTTGCATGCTAAAATGACACTTGTTTCAAGATTAGATCAAAAATAATAATAAGATCGGGTAAATTAGGCCCCTGGACTAGAACAAAAGCCTGTACACCACGTAGCTCAGCAAGGTTTTTTTTTTAGGAAGCTGGCTGCACATTTTCCACTTTCGACAGTGTGACGGGTATCTTCCCCTCCTCTATACCTGGCGGCTTAGTGACCACATCCCCTGGAACCCTGAATCCCCTCCACTTTGACCCAGACTCTCCTCTCCGTTCCTCTTCCTCTCCCGGTCTGTGGAACAACCTCTCTTTCAAGTTGGCCCGGGGGAGGATCCAAATGACAACCCCAATCGCCGCCAGGGCCGAGCCGAGACAAGAGAGCCCGATCCCGGCCACAGTGCTGAGGTGCAGCCCCCTGTTGAAGCTGATGGCCCGGGTGTCCACGAAGAACAGGTCTCCCTCTCCGAACGACTGAATTTTATGGGGAGTGGAGTAACCAACTGACAGGCTGGCTATACCTGCAGTCAGGATCAGGAGACCCAGGGCCAAGGACACCTGGAGGGAGAGATAGAGATAGAAACCAGAAGGGGTAATTTGCAATCGTGTTGTTTCTTTATTTAGAGGGGGCAGTGTTTGCTCAGCGCTCTTCACTTCTTGTAAGGAAAGGTCATTTAGTGGTTTTTGATGGAGAAAAAAATCCAAATTGCCAAATGGGAAGGGGGCTAACATACAATCCCTCACCTTTACAAATACCACCACACCACTGCTTCATCATGCAGAGGCGATGTTTAAAATGCATTGTATGCATTATATCACATGAGTGTATAACAGAGCTTTTTAGAGTTATTACACGGTGAAGCTCACTTCTGAGAAAAGGGGATAAACAAATCTAAAAATAAGGTGGAATAAAAAAAGTACACCTTTTCTTTTGAAATCAAAATAGTACTTTATCTACTGAATTGATTGACCCAGTTAGCTAAGAGACTAATAATGTACCCAGCTCAAAACAGTAAGTCATAGTAACATCATTAGTTACAGTCCAAGAGACTGAACATAATATAAAGGCCGTAGTGTACTTTAATTGTTTAATATTATTAATATGTAGACCAACTGCATGTGCTGTAAGGAGATTAAGAGGAAATCCAAATTTCTAAATGAGTCCTAAACTCAACCAAAGGTTTAAAACATGTTTCATGCAACTTTTCACCCTTTTCATTAAGCTCAGTTCAGGAATTACATGATCAAATGTTGGATTTCAAAAGCTTGTAAGTGTATGGAGAACCAAGGGCTGGACTGAAAGACAGAAGGACATAAATAAATGTACACGTACACTGTACTATAGCAGTGAACAGTTGAAATAACTGTCTGTGAACAATGACTCTCATCTCCTCCTGGGAATATTTCTCACGCTTCAAGCAAACCTGAAAAGCAACATGCATCACTTCCTGTGTGCCTGTAGGATGTCTCATGGGAAATAACAGATAGCAGTGGTGGATTGAATCTATGTTATGTTATATCAATCAGTGAGTGATATTTATAAATGTATGTGACGTATCAGAGTAGGACTGATTAGGGGAAATACACAATATGTCTTGCTACTAAATAATGCAAGAAACGGCAGACACCAACAGACACAATGACTGCTGTAATGTATAATAGGCATTTCATGGATTTGTAATGATTAGTTTAACATGATTTTCCCATGTTGAACTCTGTTGATGATTATGCCCTTATCATAAAATAGCCATGTTTTCAAATTAAATAAATAACCATTTCAGTATGGCTTGATTTAAACAACTAATTTGATTAAGTGTGTATACATTGTTATTGTAGGCCTACCCCTGCTTTGAAAATGTATTTGAACTTACAGTTGTGCCAGTAAAGTTATTAAACTGAATATAAAGACAGTAATTTGAGTCGTTTGAAATGAACTGATGGTGAGCGCTGAAAACAGATTGGAGAGTGTAGTTTTCTCTACCTTCCAGACGGCTGAGTTCCACCACAGGTTGGACCTCCGGCTCTGGACGAACCCACGATCCTCCGGGTCTCTTTCCCACATGGACGACGAGCACTCCTCGTAGAAGTGGTGCAGATAGGAACGAACCCCAAACTGAAGACAGCTAGAACCCGTCTGGATGGATCAGGTGCACAAAGGGACATAATTCCAAAGTCCTCACTCATTACATGTGCCTGCATCTATCTTTCACGTCTGAAGAAAGACTAGATAACACTTGAGATAGTGTAATTATTTAGAACATATTGGATACTGACTGGGTACCTATACCGATACAAATATGTAAGGGAAGAAGAGAGTAGTTTAAGAGGGACAGTACTACTACGACTGGATAACCTGTCAGGAACAGGGTGACGTTGTGGTGTGGTGTTAAAGTTAATTAACAGCACTTACTGCTTTTCTGAAGGTGTTTCCAGAATCCTTAAAGACTCTTCTAACCATCTGGATGAAGAAGAATTCCGCCGGGTGCACAATAAAAAATTTTTTTAACCAGTTTTCCAAGTTGCAACTCTGTTTCTTATCTTATTGGATTGGGAAACAGAGTTGCAGCTTGGAACACTAGTTGAAAATCAATTTTTTATCACGCACCAGACTGGAAATACGTTACGTTAAATGTCAAACGACCTTCTGGGTATTTGTTGAGTATATATTTGAGAAGGACCCAGAACAGCTTTTATGTCCTGTCCTATCATTACCATAATGGCTACTTAATTGATGGTACAAATGTGTGAGAAAGCTCCCTTATTAAAGGCTAAGTCTGGAGTATGTGGGCTGTAAAATGAAGAAACCCCTTGTTCATCTCTTTTACATTCTAAGTACAGTGTAGTAAGTATTTCATTGGCCCCCGGAACGTACAAAATATTCATAATGAAATTTGTGGGCTGTCATCTAATCAAGTCTCATCAAAGCATATTAGATGTCCTCTGTGCATCTGCCTAGTGTTAATCATAAGGCTGAACTAGTGCTGTAATAAAATAAACTGAAGCTCACCTCACTCCCGGAGGATTCTCCTCCTGAGCCGGAGACACAGGCCTCAGAGCACAGCGCCATCACACCTCGCACACCTACAGTAAAACATACACATACATATTGTGTGTAATACACAGTCCAGATTGATATGTGTACATGTCAGCTGCTAGGCTGTCGTAGCACAAACACTGTTTATCTGCTGAATATGGATTTCCCTCAATAAAAGCCCATCTCCCTTCAGAGGCTGGTTATAAATCTCGGCCTGTGTCGTCAGGTTGCCCCAGTTATTGTTGCTGCATGTGAACGATTGACGGCTACCATGGCCCTGAGGTGGCTCTATTACCACCCACGGATGAGTCACACAAATGCAAGCGCGCGCACACTCTATCATACGCATATGCATACATGTCCCTCTGTTGTTATTCTCCTGAGGCAATTTGATTGCTTTCTTTCATTCTCTTCCTCTTCTCTATGCGGCCACACATGCCTGATCTCAGTCAGCACTATACAGTACGTTTAACCCAAAACACATCACCAAAAGAGAACATGCTGCTCAGGTGATGTTAGGTTTGTATTCTCATCCACGGCCAAAGTCTTGAACCTCACAGGATGACTTGTTACCAAACTCTGTCCAATTAAACAAGCTTTTTGTGAGTCCATGTGATTTGGGTTTACAAGCCCCTAGTTTCCTTGTAAATCAAATATGTGGGATATAAACAAAACTAATACAAGAAGGCAAGAAAGTAAACTTCTTATGCCAACAAAAGAACCTGTGTGTAATAGCATCAAACTGAAGAAACCTTATTCAGACAGATAAACAGAATATCCAATATATTTCATTTCAATTTGCTCTCACGAATTAGCCCTATATTACCTGCCGCAGCTTGTGCTTTTACTTTATAGAGTAAAGTTTTTAGAAACAGCATTTACAACATATTACATTGTCTCCTAAAAAGATTTCTGAATGGGGCCAGACTTCATAAACTTAAAGCCAAATTTTTATAGTATTGACATGACATTTATTTTAGTTTGGCTTAGTTTTTTCCTTATAAAGGTAACAATCTGACCTTTCTGGTTTTATTAATGGTGAATGTCAACACAATTACAAGTATGAATTCACAAGAAAAGGAGATAGCAAAGTCCGTAACTAACATAATTTCAATGGAAAACTTCAACTTCATATTACCTCATTTGTAACTATGCTTTTAAATAAATGATTGCATTGATTAGTTCCTCCAGTACATTGAGTATTTCAATTTTATACTACTTTATACTTCTTCACTACATTTCACAGTCAAATATTATACTTTTTACTTCTCTATATTTACTTGACAGCAATATTTACTGATTACTTCTTACAAAACTAGTTTTACAAAACTACTTTTTATAAAATATAACACATTATAACAAATTAAACAACCCAACAATGTTAAAAGCAGCTCCACTTTGATAATCTACAGTTATTAATAATTGCATTCAACAAGGAGCCAGACTATATAATGAGTACAAAAATGTAAAGTATATTTAAACTTTAAATTAAACAACATTTGAACAGCAGGACTTTTACTTTATAATAATAATATTGTATTGTACTCTTTCGTAAGTAAAGGCACTAAATACTTCTGCCAACACTAAGTATGTTATTTGGTTGAATTTGGTCACATGTACTTCTATGTAAATTCTGTCCATGTCTTACAGTTTTCTGCAGTTTTTTTTCATGTAAAACACACACATAGATGAAAAGTAGCTAAATACACTCACTCAACTTATACAATATATACTATTTAGAGGTACTTGTACTTTAGTACAGTATTTACATGTTATGCCTCTTTGTACTTCCACTCCACTACAGATTTTTACTCTACTGAATGGTCTGACAAAATAAATACTACATATTGTTGCAACTAAGATTGTAAATTTAAAACAACTGATTTATTAATAAAACACAACACATTGTAACAGAATTAATCGGTGGTTCCCAACCTTTTTGACTTGTGATCCCTTACAAAAAAGCAGTGCCTAGTTGTGGCTCCTTATTTTAGATGTGTATGAGTTGTTAGCACATTCACCAAAGAGACATTTCCCATCTAAACTTCTATGCTGGTTTTATTTGAATAGCGGTTGGAGGCCCAAAGAAGCAAAATTGTACAGTATTTCACAAAAAAGTTAAGAAAAAATGAACACACATTTATGTATCTTTTCTGCCCCATTTATCATCTCATAACATCTCAGATTTGTTTTGCCACAGGGAGCTGACCCCTAGGTTTGAACCCTCTGGACTAAACTAGCCAACTTTATATAGAGTTCAAACTAGCTCCATCTCGACCAGCTACAACATTACAATGCTGTTTACACACTGATGCATCAGAATGAATAATCTAATAATATCAGATGTAATAATATGACGAATTTAGCTGATAATACTTTGTTGTACTTTTACTTAAGCAGGTTTCTAAATGCTAGACTTTAACTTGTAGTGAAGTAGTTTTACATGTTTTAAATAGTAAATAGTAAAGAATCTGAGGACTTCTTTCAACAAAGCTGTTTAATATGCAAATATGCTTCTAGATATGTGGAGCGCTGACCGGTGACTCACAGTATGTTATGTGAGTATTATGATGGGTTAAGCTCTAAAGTGCATCACCAAACTCATTGGTCTTGAATACTAATGTGATTTATATTTTTTATATGGCTTACATATGGATTTCTATTTTTTTTTCTTATGATCCTAAACACATCAAACTTAGTTAAGCTTTGGCACCGTATCCTATCCTGATGAATAAATAGATATTTTTCAGTCCCATAAAGGCTAGAGCTGTCCAAGGTGCTAGTTTAGGCTAAATTTGCCCCAACTTTCCTCCTGACTCGCGGGCCAGTTAAACCCAGATTGAGCCCAGGTAAAAATCATTGGTATCATTGATATATAGTATCACCTTTGCTTTTTTTTTTTTTTTTATACTAATAGCTCGCAATAAAACTGGAAAACGTCGGAGTTTTTGTTCACATTCTTTCAAAACATCCAGAATCATAAAGCATTGCACAGACATAAACCACCCGGACGCCAGTGAGTCATCGCGGCCATGCAGCCTCGGTCCATTTCACACTTTATTCCATCGCACTTCATCTACAGCGACTCTGTTTCTCGTTGTTTTCTCTACGAATGCAGCAACTCTAGCCGAGTTTACAACCACTGAAGGACTCAGTCTTACCCCCTGGCCGGAGTGCCCGCTCTTCTCACTGGGGATCCATGTGCCGTCGGACAGGTTGATCTCTAACGCTGCTGCTGATGTGAATCAACTGATCGGAGACACTGAGCATGCGTGTGGGAGGGGAAAAAAACGTGTAAACTCGACAATGAATGACATCTGTCCATAACCCATAACCTGTCTTTATCAGACAAATTCCCAAATGATTCAAAGTGTTTCGTCAGTTTAGTGAATGAATACATAGTTCTAATGAGTTCTAATGAGGGTTGTCACTTTTATTGTGATTGCAAACATTAACACACAATGTATGCAATCACAGCAAAACTTTAAAATACTACATGAAAAAAGTCTAAAACAGACAATGTATGTCTTTATATCACAAGGGATTAAAGCATTTGCCACTTAATGTATCATTGGATACCATGGATTCACTACCTGCCTAGAGGAATGTTTAGTGGTATTATATGGAAGCCAGTTTAAGACTGCCTATATATTTACTGCCGTTCTTATAGTCTAGGTCTAGCACTGTTGTCAGTTATCCAGCTAGGATGAGCTGTTTGAACCCCCACGGCACATTCTGTCTAGATATTATCCCTTTGAAGTTTGTTTAGTCTGAAGGGCTTTTTGGTGTTTGGCCACAGGTATTTTTCAATTGGTTCAAACTTTTCTTGAGTGACCTCGCCTTGAACCCTTGTCTTCTGCAAACTACCTCTAAGTAGTGGGCCAGCCAACCTTTTTCCAAACTGCCCACTGCTTTAACCTGTTTCCACATGACAGTGACCCCATGCACAAGGTGACAGTCCATAAATAAATGTTAATTTGTTTAGTATGGAAGAACTTGACTGGCCTGCACATAGTCTCAACCTCAACCCCATCCAACGCCTTTGGGAAGAATTGGCCAGTTGCGAGCCAGGCCTTATTGCCCAACATCAATGGCCGACCTCACTGTCGCTGAATGGGAGAAAATCCCTAAAGAATTGAGGCTGTTAAAGGCGTAACGGAAGAATTCTACCCATAAAGGTGATTGTATACTTCAAGAGGAATACTACTCGGCCTGTGAAAATATTTGTATAGTGTCTTCTCTTGCTCTGGAGCCTTCTTTTTGAAGTATCAGCAAAAATCCCAGATACTGTCAGCAGGGGTATCCCAGATTGAGACTACAAGAACCAAAACAAACAAACAAACAAACAAACAAAAAAAATATGTTATATACAGGAGGTGTGGAATGACATGGGGCATGTGGATTAAGCAAAATGATAGGTTGCATTGCAGGAAATGTAAGATTCAGTGTTTTTGGTTCTTGGACCCATACTGGGGACTAAAAGTCAGGACATATAGGCCTCTGCTGTTTTGATTGTGACCTTTCTTGTGCGTCTCTTGTGTGTAACTCAACTTTGTGGAAGTGCAATACTTAATCACTGGTGTAACCTTTCAAATCAACACATTAATGTCCATTGATATAGATGTTCAAAAATCACATACATGTGTAATCTTCACATGTCCACAAACTACTTTGTTTAGATGTCTACATACATATGCCTATAAAGTATAATTTTAGGAAGAAAATGATGGTCAAAAATTAAGGATCCTAAATTTCAATACACTAATTTAGGTTAACACGTATGAATCATCATTAGCAGACAAATTACATGTGGAGTACCACAGGGTTTACTTTTGAGATTAATTTGATTCTAAATCATGTCATGCTTCCATCTAGCTATTTTATTCTTACCTTGACTTTTTTTCCTGTTATTGTTCTTTTTTAGACATTTTTGCTTTTATTTCATTTTATTTCCTTCCTCTGCTCTATTTATTATCACAAACGCAAAGTATTATGAAGTAAGCAAGTAACAATCTCCACAATATAGCAGACATTTTTGGAAGGCACATTTTTGTACAACAATATTAAAAGCATTTGCACAACCAAATCCATCAGATTAAGAACACTTTCATTCATTTCTCAATGTCTACAGACAATATTATTTGTGTACAGTTGTGCCTCAGTTTCATGGGTGAGTCTTTTTAAAATGTTTTCCAACAAAGAAATAAATAGTGTAATGCAAGGTAAGCTTTTATAAACCTCTGGAGTCTCTGAACTGTCCATCAAATGCCTGTCTGACAGGATGTTCTTAAATTGAGTGCTGCATTCACGAGCTGTCAATAACTGATAATACCTCCCAGAACTCAAACTAAAGAAGCATTTCGGCGTCTGCATGCAGTAGCTCTCATTAAAGGCAGCCTCACTTCAAGGCATGGCACGTAGCTGAAATAATGTTAAAAGAAACAACCTCTCACACACATGCACACCCACACACACTTAATCCACTGTCAGATCCAGCCAATATATGTTCTGTAAATATTTCAGTGTTTCCTGAAGATGCATTATTTATGCAGACTGTCATAACAGATCCCAAATGCAAAGAAAACAAATATTCATTTTCACATATTTATCCAATCTGTGTGTGAAAAGAACATTTGCTACCAGGCAGAATACGTGTGTGTGTGTGTGTGTGTGTGTGTGTGTGAGCATTGGGGTAGCGGTTCATTATCCCTGCATATTTGTTATTTGGACACAGTATGGTAAGCCATAAAAGGCAGGAAAAGACTGTGAAAGACTGGAAAGACTGCCCTGGTGAGAGAAAGACATGGAAAACTGTTCTTGTTTGTTGTTCAGTGCTACACACACACAAGCAGGTTTTTGTATGACCAAGCTGTGCTCTATCAAAGAAAGAGAAACAATTTCCATGGTTACGAGTCCAGCAAGGTCAGACACAGGAAGTGAGTGCTAGGTGTTGATTGGCTGGTAGATAATTACACTTCCCTTTAAGATGATGTGCAAACAGGATTTTTTTTTCATCTACTCTATTTAGAATCGGTTGTAAAGCATTATCAGTCATTTCAGCTGCATGCCTCGCTGCCCCTATTACTTGCTGTATTCACCAGCTTGGGAAGGGTTATCCTTTGGTGTGAAAAATTATGCATTGTGATTGTCTGGTATCTTAAAAATAACCTGTGCACCAACCCACACCAGCCTATAAAGCCGTCAATATTGTGGAACATCCAAGCCATCATGTTAATTAGTTGTGAAAAGCCTTTCATTTATTGGCTCATCAAATAGAAAGTGTGCATCATTTTCTAATGCCACAGTATTTAGGTTTCATTTCTGCTGGCAGTTTAATGCAGTGCTAATTAAGATACAGAGACATTCACACTCAAGGACAAAGTTTCCAGGCTACCTCATTTTCTTCTTCATTCTCCTGCCTCTCTTTTTATTTCATTTTGAAACACCACTTATACATCAGGAATACATCAAATTGTTATTATTAAAACTTAAAGCAATAGCTTGCCTTTTGGGGTTTTACACTAATTTAGTTTCTTGCAGAGAGTTATACGAGAAGATTGATACTACTCTCATGTCTGTAGATATGTTGCTGGAGCCAGCAGCTGGTTAGCTTAGCTTAGCTTAGCATAAAGACTGCAAATGTGGGGAAATGTGTTTTGTGAGCTTACCTTCTTACAGCTTGTCAAAAAGCCTATATATTTTCCTTTTCTTCTCTCTATCTCAAACCCAGGCATATCTTATGGTTTTACAAAAGGCATATTAAAACTTAAAATCATTCCCTCATTCTATCTTTAATGCGGGAAGGCTTTGACTTATCTTTTAATTGCACCAAAGGCTTGTTAACTCAAATTCCCTCTCGTTTCTCCCTTGTGTCATATCTCTCTTAAATTCAAGCGTACAGTTAGGACACATTACTCTATCTCAAATACAAGCATACCTTTATTTATAATTGCATAATTAAAAGTTGGCAAAACTCACTCTGCTGTTTTCTAACGCTTTCTTAAAAGCAAGTATTGCAGGCACACAGTTATGGATGCACTGTGGAAGCTGTGTTAAAATCTCACATACATTGTTATCTTCAATGTGCCTATGCTTTTAGTAAGCACACAATTTTAATTGCTCAATAAAGCCTCTGTGAAGCATAAATGTCCTATCCCTCTGTGTATTATATGAAGCAGAGCCGCTGCAGCGCTGCCGGCGGGGTGATGGCAGTGCACAGTTCATAAGGTCACTGGATGTGTTTGTGGGCCAGGGAATGGCAGCGTTACATCACGCAGAGTGTCAGATAATGGCACATTAACATGAATAATGCATCCCATGTTGACAAACGGAGGGAAACACACAGAGTCTAAATATTCTATAAGGAGAGGAATTCATAGCACTTTGGGAACTAATGGGCCGTCAGGTGTCACAACCTATGATGAAGAGGCAGAGGAGTGTGTGCATGTGTCTGTGTATTGATGCGCGCCTGCATGACCGTACTGCTCGTTATTGTTCAATATGGGCTATAAACCCTTTCCTCAAAAAACCTTTTAAATGGATTCTCATTTTGGGCTTCATGCTTCTCACTTGGGCTTGTCAGGACGTAAAAGTCTGTTTATGAAAATACTTTACGTAGTGCATCTGCAGTATTCACTCTAATTAGATTTCCAGACAGAGGAAGTCTGGAGGAGACATAAGGCAAAAATAAAGCTGTCACAATATGCCAATACTTTTGCAAGACTTAGACAATTACTCCTATTGAAAAATGTTTCGACTGGGGCTCTGATTGATTTGTTTCCTGTGGTCAGTGATGGAATATCTATTTCGATTTATTTTACTTAGATACTCCATTATAAGTAAAAGTCTTGCATTCAGTGCTAAAAGTACAAAATCCAATGAATGTTCTAAAAGTATCTAAAGTAAAGTTGGGCCAGCTTAGCACCCTGAATCTTTACATCATAAAAATTCACAGGGACTTACATTTTTACACTACATGCTGATTTTCAGTAGTCATGAAAGTGATTTGAAATTAGGATAAAATTATCATTATTAACTGTTCTAGTCATGTTTCAGCTGCAGGGGAAACATATTTTTACATATCCTGTTAGATTCGGCATGTTAGAGGATGAAACACACCCAACTACCTCTTCCATAAGGCCCTAAAGCATGGCTCTTCATCTTTCGCCCCAAGAGGATACATTTCATCATTCATCTACTGATTAGCATTTTAATACACTATATTCTGAATTCATATGTCCTGGGAACAAAACCACTTACATAATTCTGCTAAGAATTTAAGTTTATCTATCTATCTATCTATCTATCTATCTATCTATCTATCTATCTATCTATCTA
>JAVQJD010101043.1:0-16991 GCA_036023655.1 Nannoperca australis
TACTTTATAGATACAATGTGTCATTTAAGTTGTATTCCCGGAACAAATGAGTCTTTAGTCTTTTCTTGAAAGTGGCCAGACAGGTTGTTTGTCTGATGGATGTGGGGAGCTGATTCCACCACTCGGGGGCCAGACAGGAGAAAAGTCTTGAATGTGAGCGGGTGTTTCTGAGAGAGCACAAGTGCCTGGACCAGCAGTTGGGTCGAGTGCTCCGACAGGTATCTCCTAACCTTCTGAATGAGAGTGAATCTACACAATCGGGAGACTGCAGCAATGTGGTCGGTGAGGGTGAGCTTGTTGTTCTCAAGGTAGTAGGAGATCCACTGGAGTGCAGTGCCGGTGATGCCCAGGTCCAGGAGAGTTGTGAGCAGGATCTGATGGTTGACTGTGTCAAATGCTGCAGACAGGTCTAGCAGGATGACAACAGATGATCTCCTCGCAGCTCTGGTAGACTGGAGGGCATCAGTGACCGACAGGAGGGCAATTTCTGTGGACTGACCGGACTTGAAACCTGATTGGTTGGGGTTGAGCAGGTTGTTCTGTTTGAGGAAAGTAGACAGTTAAACATTAAAAACAGCACGTTCAAGTGTTTTGGACAGAAATGGTAACTTGGGTTCTGGAGGAGGGATGGGTTGAGAGAGGGTTTTTTGAGTAATGGTGTGACACTGGCCTGTTTGAAATCAGAGGGGAAGGTCCCTGAAGCAAGAGATGAGTTAATGACATTGAGAAGAAATGTTATTATGGAGGGGGGCCTGGTTGTCAGTGGACAGAGACTGTCAAGTGATGTGGTTAGTGTGGATAGCAAGGTATTAGTGGTTGTGTTAGTGCACTGCATTGTGACTGTATCAATGGGGGGAAGGAAGGAGGTTAGAAGGGATGAGAAGTGGGAGGGAGACAGTTCATGGAGATTGCGACGAAATGTTACAGGGGGTGGAGAGGGTGAGGGAGCTGGTGGAAGTGAGACCGAGAGCTGAATGAAGAAGTGATCAGAGATGTCTTGACTTGCACACTCATCCTTTCCTCTCAGGTTTAAATACCTTGGAATTGACATTTTTGCCCCAAATGTACTACTACGGTAATGTACAGCTGATGTGCAGCATTGGTCTAGTTTGCCCCTATAGGCTTCTAGGTCACGTAGGTCTGGTCAAGATGATTATCTTACCTACGTCTCCCAGCACACTCCAGCTCTCTTGTTGCTGATCGGCTGTGGGCACTACTAGTTGGGATGCACGTTTTGTTGTGTATGTTTAAAAAAAAGAGATGTGAAAAAAAGAAAATCATAGTAGTAGTATTTTGACAGGTTTCAATATATGCTCTTTCTAAAGCTACTGTACAGATATCAGATAGTGTGTCTGTTTTCCACTACAAGAAGTACAGATGTGCTGTCTTCATTTCTGTAATAGCAATGCACACACATTTTCTCTTAAGAAAGAGGAACCTTAACAGCTTGAATCATGTAGCTGATGGTCAGAATACCTTTGTGCTGGTTTTTCAGTCACGGAGGCAGAGACACGGCGTCCACATTCAGAGATTCAATCAAAAGTAAAGCAGACAATGGCCGTGATGGCTTCCTTTGTGTGTTGATAAATACCCAGGGTGATTTACTGTTGCCCCGGGGCTGTGGTTATTAATTGATTATTATCTCTGAGGACGACCATCAGCACTTTTTCAGAAATGAGTCAACTTTTGTCCCCCATCTAATTGCTTAAGAATGCTATGCGGCAGAAGAAAAGGCTACTTGAGAGTTACCTTAAAAAATGGCTGAGTCTTCGATCGCTGTGACACTAAATATTCCTCTTTACTTTGCTTTTACCTTCCAGTTGACTTCTCCTGTTCTGTTTTTCTCCTCACACAGCTATCACAGGGGAAACAAAGTTGTTGCGTTGGTTCTGCAAGTGCAGAGGCCTGCGTTCCTTTTCTGTCAGAATGACTATTTATTTAAGTAAATGATTTTTTGTCCACAGTTTTCAACTGTATTTAATTTAGGCAGTGTTCTTGTACAACTGCTTGTGTTTAAATAACAATCCACATTTGATAATTGAATAAACCAAAGGGTTTTGTAGAAATGTATTGTTTATGATCATGTTTCACTGATTTTAATTGTTGTTTATTTTTGTTCTGCTCATTTGCACATTTCAGTCATTCTACTAACCAATGGTTGTGTTTGTAGCTAAAACATCAAAATGGCTACCAAACATAAATGTCTTGCATTCTGATTTCCTCTTCAACACATTTGTGATGTTCCAGGATGTAGTTTTGTCTTTCAGCTTCACATAATATTTAGGAGCACTGGAAGAACAATCATTTACAAGATGTTCCATTTAGCACATTTCATCTAGGTCCAAATTTAAACATGTCACATACTTTGGTTTATGGCAAAATACCTGCAAAAATAATCATCAGCTTCAGCTGTACTTTGTGCTAAGTGCAAATTAGCAAATGTTGGCATGCTAATGCACTAGAGTGGTAAACATTATAGCTGCTCAACCACCATATTTTATACATTTGTTTTTTCCAAAAGTTCTAAGGATCAAACAAGTCATTCTGCACTACACGTTGGTTTCTTTGAGCCTTTGTTGGGGACTATTTTCAGATGCGGATTAATCCACATTTGGGGCTCTAGTGAGTATTTGGGGCAGCAGGACGGAGTATGTGGGACTGAGTCCAAAATTAACTGTAGTGAGTGTGTCACCCAGTAGAACAGCATTGACATGTTGTTAATGGTTTTTGGACAACCATGGAGCTCTATGGCACAGAGGAAGGAGATACTGTATATCCGCCTGTGTTACACACATAATATCACACAATATCAGCAGACCTATACTGTAGGGCCTGGGGCCAATTCAATTCTGCTTTGTCCACAAAACTTCCTGAATCTTCATATCCTGGTGATGTTTGACTGCGCGCTCCACCCTCCTCCTCGTTTTCATGTAGAGTGATGAACAGATGTAGGTAAACAGTTGGTTTCCCCTGTGACGCTGCATTAATCGTAATTTCATGGGTTAAAAGAGCAAAGTCGATGAGGAGGAGAAATTCTCATCCCATTATCGGCTCGGAGGTGCAAAGTGAACGCATCAGCGATGAAGCCAAGCATAAAGATGATTACTGCACTACTAGAGCCCCTGATGATCCACATTGTTCCAATTACAAACTCCTCTTAAAAGCTCAGGGATTAACTGAAGACAACTGTTAGACTAAAGTGGATTTCTTCCACCTTGTCCACCATTGCTCATTGTCATAATGATACATGGCCTGATGAGATAGTTTGTGCTGACAAAAGGCCTCCATCTTCACTCTTTTATTCCTTGTATCTCTTTCAGGGAATCTGACAGACAAATACATCACCCTCTGTATTGAAAGCACATAAATCTTGTTTTAAGAGGCTTGTCTTTTCTCAGATTCTGTCAGACAAAGGTGGAGGTTTTTATTTATTACCTCAATCCTTATTTGGTTGGCTATTGTGTGTTCACCAAAATAATAGTGTTATTGATCAGCACGGATACACCTTATGTGGTAATAAAGATAAAGCTGTAGGGGGGAGGGTGGAGGCAGAGGAGCTCTAGTGTTTTACTAAAGAACTCAATTCTACCAGTCTTTTACTGCAGTTCATACATATGCTGTGTTTTTTATACCACATGAAAGGTGTATGCCCTCATTTTCTCAGTTTTACATCACAATTCCTGCTTTTTGAACTGGTTAAAGTTTGGATGAATTAATCAGGTAAATTCTGTTAACGCCACATCACTGGCCTTGTCTCCTTTAAGGATTTTTATTCCATATATGTACAATACAAGATGTGAAGTGAAATGTGCAATATGAAGACAACAAAGGATGTACCATGGAGGACAGTCTGTACTGCTGCCCCCTTCTTTCAAGTTCAAGTACAAGTTTGCCTTATTGTCAATTCTGCAGCATGTACAGGACATACAGAGGATTGAAATATCGGTACTCTCAATCCCTCAGTGCAAAAAAACACAGAATCCACAACTAAATATAACCAACACAAAAACATACCAATACCATACAGCAAACAAACCTGGCACAAAGACTAGGAATAAAGAGACATTGTGTCATTATGTAGTGCAAGAGTAAGTGAAGACCAGGGAGAGAGTTCAGCATCCTGACAGCCTGGTAAAAGAAGCTGTCCTTCAGTCTGCTGGTCCTGGCTCGCAGGCTCTGCAGTCTCCTTCCTGATGGCAACAGGCTGAAGGGGCTCTGTGACGGGTGGGAGGGGTCCGTTGCAATGCAGCTGGCTTTTCGGGAGAGGCGTGTGCTGTCGACGATCTTCTTAGCTGCCTTCACAATGTGCTGGAGGTTCTTCCGACAGGAACTCTGTCTGCTTGATAGCAAGTCAGCCGCTCGAGCTGGAGGGCGTGATCTGCGACGGTTGGCCAGCACGATGGTGGGGATGGCCGGCTTATGAGGGCTAGCCGCTAGCCTAACTCGGATACCTCCGCGCGTACCCTGCTGCTGCTTCCTCTCACACCGCTTGTGTCGCCTCCACTGTGGGTGAGGTGCAGGACTGGGGGTCAGTGATGATACAGGCCTCCTGAGCAGCCCGCAGTCTCGTAGTTCCTCTGCGTCCGTGGAGCTCAACTCAAAAAAACAGGGTGTTGTGCTAAAAGACAGAAGCTAAAACTACATGTCCCAGGCAAAATATCAGCATCCTCAAAAGTTGATGATCCATTTAGAAGATGTGGAAATAAAGAAACAGCATTGCAGCTTAGTTTTAGTCCGAGTATTAGTTATTAAGTATGATAAGGAAAAAAAGTGCCTTGTTATTTGATTCTAACATAATCCTGCTTAGACTATATACCTGGGCAAACCAGACGGAGGTTGACAGATTTATGCTTTATTGTATCTTTGCTTTATTGCTTCCTATGAATGAAGGCATGGTATGGCCTATCCCCACCCCATAAGTAATTAAGAGGGCTGGTTTTTCCACCTTGGACCTGGTGTTGATCTTTCGGTTTCCAAGTTCATATGCAACTCCTACAACTTTACAGAGTCCAAGGTGACGTCTTTAGATGTCTTATCTTGTCTGACCGAAAGTCAAAAACTCAAAGGTATTCGTTTACTAATAATATGGGACAAAGAGAAGCAGCAAATCCTGCTGTTTGAGAAGCTGGAACCTGAGGATTTGCAGCATTTTTTCATTATTTTTTGCTTGAAAATGATCTGAAAAATAGTGGAACTAATTATTTTAGCTCTACACCACATCCCTGAACTACACTTTATGCTCACTCACCCATCTGACACACACCCTGACATATAACTACAGAAATCATAGACTGAAGTCACTGCTTTACATGTTCAGGGCCAGTAAAAGAAAGACACTTTAGCACAAGTGAAACGCGAGCCGCTAACAGCCGGTATAGACATTAAAACAAGAGTTATGTAACTAGAGAGTTATGTTCTATTCGAGTTGGCTACCAGATATTGAATATCTAGACATTAAAACGATGGGAACATGTAGAAAGTTGGAATAGACACTGATGTAACAATCTGAGCAGTGAGAGGTAGTGTCAGTAGTCATGAGATAACTGCAGGGGTTGTGGAGTTTGTCTGGGTTATAATGCATTTTTTTACATTTGTGAAGTTTCATGTTTTTAAAACAGGGTTTTAAGTTGCCTTCTAAGTCTGACTGACCCTGCATTCATGTGCTGTCGTAATAATCTGAAAAATGTGTTCCCGACTCAAAAATTGACATGAATCAGAATCAGAATCAGAATCAGAAATACTTTATTAATCCCAGAAGGGAAATTGCTTTTTGATTACAATGCTCGATAAAGTTATTGAAAAAAGAATAATAAACAGTAGAAAATAAAGGGTGTAGAGGTGTAGAGGGAGGGTCCAAATATGGTTGGACCAGGGGCCGGAGCTGCTTCAGGACGAGTCTTTCCAGGGCCTTCATGATGTGGGAGGTCAGTGCCACAGGTCTGTAGTCCTTGGCTCCACTGGGGCGTGGAGTCTTGGAACAGGAACTAGGCAGGAAGTCTTCCACTTTTGTTCACATGTAATTTGTAATATGGTATTAGTTGTAACAGTTAGTTGCTGTCCATGTAGAGTGACCTAGGTCAGTTAGAAAAGGTATTTATTAGCATCAACCCTGATAACAAGTCAGGGGAAGCAATATTTTAGTGGTTTTACAGAATGTACTGGTGCAAGTTCGGGGCTCTCAGACAACCAAAGGGAAGGGAGATGGTTTCAATGTGTTTAAACGCTCTGATAAATAATATACAACACATCTTCTTTTTAGTATCCATGTTGTTTCCACATTTCCACTTAAAAGCTCACAAACACACATAAGTCGGATGAACGACTTCCCAACTCTGGAAATGAGACCAAATGTAGATGAACCTTAATAATGGGATGTACACAGGAAGTGGGAATATGAGACTGAGTTTTTAATTTTGATGACATAAATTCATGAAAACCTCTATAATAGCTTATATTTCAGCACCTGTTGGTCATGAATAATACAACACCATATCATGATTTATTTATAGTCCATGTTTTGGGCCCAAGTTTGGGCATTTAATATCTTTATCTTAGCATCATAACTGGAGTTACAACAGAATGACAGTTATACACTTCCTGATTTGTCCTGGCACACATTCTGGTACAGCCGCACCTGTAGATGTAAAAAAAAAAACATCACACGAAAAGTGAACTAAAAGACGTTGGTGTGTTGGCCCTCTTTCCTCGTGTGACCTAAAAAGAGGTTGTATGAAAGTGGCACCAGTATGCTTCCCTGTACTGTAGGTATGGTAAGCACAGTGTTTGTTAGCCAAAACGAAGGGAGGAACTTGTGGTATGTCATGAAGCATCCTGTGACTGAGTTGTGTTTTTCCATTTATTAAGCTGCACCGTCAACTAACAGTTTGGAAAATACATACATAGAGATACACACTGATTATTCTTGTATTTTATGTTGGTCCAGTCACATTTCCTGTTTCTCTCTGAGCGATTCTTTTCATGATTTATCTGCAGATTAATTTCACAACACTAGATATTTAGTTTACTATCACATAAGAGAAAGAAAAGCAGCACATCTTTAGAATTTAAAAGGCTGTAACTAATGAATGTTGTGAAAAATGATTATCAAAATAGTTGCAGATTATTTTTCTGTTGATCATTTAATCAGCTAATCGTTTCAGCTCTAGTTGTAGTATTTAATAGGGCTGAAAAATTATTCTAAATATTACTGAAATCACAATATGGCCAAGTGCAATATCCAAATCCCCGGAGCTGCAATTCTTTGATGAAAAGGTTAAATGTGACACAACATACCTTTTTTATAAATGAAGCATTGTGGTGCTACAGAGACACCCCCGGCCTACAAATCATATTCTCCAGACATAAGGGGACATGCTTGTTTGGTACAGACCCCAGCAAAATCTCATCATGTTCTTATACTGAAAATGAAATGAAAAAATAATAAATCGCACTAAAATCGTGACTCATACAGCTATTGCTATGTAATTCTATTTGCGTATCATTTAGCCCTAGCATTTACTGGTAGGGGAACCATGAAGGTAACCCTGGGCAACCTTGAGAATGAACCGAAATCTTACAAGTAGCACTTCCAGATGTGTGTTTTGTATTTTATTATTTATTATTGAATGCAGTCTGGGCCTTATTCCTGAGTGGTTCATGTCAGAACTGAAGGCGGACGAGCTATAGCATTACTCCTGTAGTCATCACATTCCTCCTCAGAACAGGAAGGACACACTGCGGCATATGCCAGCATGCTGCTGGTTCGGTCAACACTTTGGGACATGTTTTTTGTCAGTATCATTTCAAGTTAAATGTTTTTGTTTTGGCCTCTTAAATTGTAGCTTCAGTGGAACAGATCAGAGGTTTAGCAACAGCCAGAGAGAGAGAGAGAGAGAGAGAGAGAGAGAGAGAGAGAGAGAAATGGATGAGTGTTTGCACAAGCATGTGAGGGTATGCATGGCTGTGTCAGTGAGGTCATTGGAGGAAGGACTGTGGCAAAGAGCTCTGTGAGCAACATGAGAGGGCTGGCTCTTACGTTCTGGCCCCTGGACGACCTGTCAGTACACGTAATCAGCTGTCTTCTAAGGTCATTATAAATTAAGGCCAAGGCCGTAGTGTAGTGTTTGAGTAGTAGCATGACATTTGGTTGGATTTAATGGCCACCCTCCAAATTTTCATGAATGATCAGTTGCTTGTCTGGTGTTTAAAGGTAAGGTTAAAGAGAAAATAAAGATTTCCCATCTGACATAAATGAAGCTTCTGGACTGGGTTCTGTGTTGAGTGACCGATGGTAAGTTTACTGACTTTTGAAATCTGCATTAACAGTAACATTTTCCACTGAATTAATAGATACACATACAGTTAGTCTGCTTATCCGTGGTGGTGCTGAGGTTTTGAGGACTCTGAGTGTCACAGATTACCAAGGACTTGTTCTGGTTTCCTGTTTTATTTTGTAATCAATGTTCCTTTGTCTTCTTGTCATTGTCTGTTTCCCTCCTGTTTGATTAGTTTCACCTGTGTTTTTACTCACCTGTTTCTGTTTCCATCGTTTGCCCCTTTTCTATTTATACCGGTTGTCACCCTTTGTTCTGTGTTGGATTATTGTTTGTTTGCTGTCTTCGCTTCCTGTGTTCCATGTCCGTATCAACGTCGTTACCTGTAAGTTCTTTAGTTTTTTTTGCACTAAATAAATCCCTTGTTCTTACTGACTGTCTGCGTTTGGGTCCTTCTCCTGCTGCCTCGTTGATGGCAACGCGTGACACTGAGGTCTCACTTACTGCACAGCGTCACCAGACATAGGAAGGAAGAGGAACTGCCTGATGTTAGTTGGGTTTTCTGACGTTTGTTTGACTGTTAGTTTTTTGTGTCCTGAGTACTACACACTTGTTGACCATAGTCCGAGGTCTTTGACCTTGATTTGCCGGGTACACAAAATAAAAGAGGGAGAAACCATTTCTGTAATAGAATCCTAAATGAGAACTCTAACTTTTGGTTGTTTTTGAGGGGGGAAAATAATTCTTGTGGCCAAAAGACATCTAAAAATGTTGCATGTCATTAAAGGTTATGGTTAAAACTGTAATGAGTATTTGGCTCTTTTGCAGTCTGCTCAGTGCAGATAATTCATCCTGAGTGGACACTAAAGCCTTGTGATTTCTTAATTGAAGCCTAATTCAGGTGAATCACAACTTTCTTTTCCATTGTTCAATCAATCCTTGAGCTCTATGGAAAATGAGAAACTTTTCTCAGTACATCGTAAGTATCGCTCTCGCTCTGTGTGTGTTCTTTTCAGGAATTGGGCTGTTCATTACAGTTTACATTACATTTACATTTAGGCATTTGGGCCTAATGACCGACGTGGAGTCCAGGGTGAAGGAGATGTCGTGGGAGATAGATGGAGAAGCAGGGATGACGAGGAGTTCTGTCTTAGCGAGGTTCAGCTGTAGGTGATGCTTGGTCATCCAGGCGGAGATGTCTGTTAGACAAGCCTCTATCCGTGTTGAGATGCCGAGGTCGGATTTCCATTTTTTTATAACTTTAAATCAATGCACAGTACATCTCAAAGTTACAGCATCAAAGTCCCAAATCCCCTGTATGCTTTTTAGCTCCTACAGATTGGAATATTACAGTATGAATCATTGCAACTTAAACATGAGTACTTTACTTATAAAAGACATTCCAACGCAAACAAATATTTTCAATGCGTTTTGTATCTACTACTGTTTTGTCCTACTGTCTTAAGCTTGGCTAAACCAAAAATCAAAGGCACAGTGAAATTACATCTCTCCGCCAGGATTTGTTTTTCTGCCCTTTCTGAAGATAGACGTGCGACTGTGTATCAGAGAGCCAATTGATTTTTCTCCTGGCTGTCTGCTGTTAATGAGCATCAGCAATATAATGCCTGTGATATCTTCCATTTGCTTGAGCGGCCAGAGTGCTACTTTGTCAGACTGAGCATGAAAGAGCTGTGGTTTTCAGATCAGACTGCAAGGCTGTTCCTTCTTCCCCGCCACCTTCTCATACACTCTTAATGGAAGCAGGACAAAGAGCTGGGTGCAGCGTTTCCTTGTAAATTAGCAGCCTTTGGATGTGTCTCATTTGAACACAAAAAGCATGGGGTGCTATGAACTAAGGCTGACTACTGTGTGTGTGTGTGTGTGTGTGTGTGTGTGTGTGTGTGTGTGTGTGAAGCATGTGCAGCTTTGCCTGTCTCATACCTCCATGGGGAATGGGAGGAGAACAGAGGGCTGACATGGAGCATGTCTGTCACATTCAACACAGCTCTTGAATCCAATTCCCTTACAAGGCACTAGCTCTGTCCATGCCCTGAGACAAACCTGCAGCTTGAAGCTGGTTCATGTGTCATTGTTAAACATTAGACACCTTTCTGTAATTACTATAAATAAATGACACCGTGGGGAATAGAAGTGGCATATTCTCATTGGTGCAGTGCCTCCTTTCCTGCGCTTGGATTTTCTAAAGGATAAACATGTCTTTGACTCCTTCCACCATCTTCCACCTGTCCTTTGGTGCCAAAACGCAATTTACCAGATTGACAAAGTGACAAGAGGGTTTGTAATGTAAAATGCCATGTAGAATCTTATCAGCGATGGCTTATACCGCCAAATCTCAAATAAAAGCTGGTATTTACAAAATGGCCAACAGGAACAAATAAAGACAGGTCACTTATAAAGATCTATTAAACAACATTGTGTGTGTGTGTGTGTGTCTGTATGTGTTTGTGGTGGTGGTGGTAGTGGGTGATGTACTTTTACTCAAATAGCTGGCATGATAATGTGTCCTTGAGTTCATTGTCTTATAATTTATGTGTCATATAATCCAGCGTGAGGAGAAACACAAACAGTCATCAGGTCTGGAGTTGTGGTGTGATGTCTGCTTGGTTGATGCCTTTATTCGCTGTGCCAAACCTCAGAAAAATCAACCTTGTTTTGAAAATAAATTATGTTGCTTTTGTGCTGCATAACATTTGCTTTCTGTGTGAAAATACACATGACAACATTTCGGGAAAAAATATATTGACGTGCGAATTAATCGCACAATCGTCGAAAACGCCTCCGGTGTGTAAAGGCCTTTACACTTGAAGCAGACTACTCGACACAGTATCGACCTTTCAAAGCAAAAGTGTTGCAGCTTCACCATCAAATAAATCACCAAAAATCATGTGACCACCCAAACGAGGCCTTGTTACATCACACTGCTATCAGAGAAGTGTCACGTGTGGTTTGTTCGTGTTCGTGGAATGTTCTTGTCAATCTGCCTCAGTATTTAAAAATTGAGGTCAGTGCTTTTAAGCAGACTCTACTTTTCCAATAATGAAAGCAGTGGGAGGCCCCCCTCATTGTAATGTGTTGCAACTTCGTATGGCATAGGAACCCACTTGTGTATTGTTATTACTTTAAGCACACATGCATGTACAAATAAGACTAATGTGGGACCTATTAGCAGCAACACTATCTTTAAATAGACTTTGACTCTCGAGTGCTTTGTGTTAGTAGTTATCTCTGGAGTTTCTATGGTTTTTGTGCCTCATTTGACAGGATTTCACCACATTCAACACACTGTGCTTTGCACTGACTGCCATTATAAATCCAAACGTATTTAGGATCAGATTTCCTCACCACCCGCTTTGGATCTTTTACTGTTGTTTACATACTATATGTTAAAGAGAAAAGTAGGGTGGTGAGCGTGACATGACTCTTTTAATGTAAAGATGGAGAAATGTACATTATTCTGATTTCACAATGTTAGCCATTGTAGCAGGCTACAGGTAATTCCACCCCCTTAATGTTCTTTAATCATCCTTTATTAGTGACCAGCCTTTATTTGTTCTTTCTGGCCAACTAACAAACATTTTGACATAATGTTTAATTTGACATACATATTAAGCACAGCTAAGAATGATGAAGGCTCTATCCTAGTAAAGACCTGTACATGCCAGGATTTAAATGGCAACATTTTGCGATACAAACCATTCATCTCACTTGAACCCCAGCGATCAGATGATCCACTGGACTTTGACACACAAATTCATACCGAGACCGAGAGCCAGAGAGTCCAAAACTGAAGAAGCAGTAGCTTATTATCTATGTTGCACCATTCACTTTAATTAACTTCCTCTGTCAGAGTAAAACTGATACACAAATACGTCCTTTGAATTAACTGTGAACTTACTGAACTTATTAGTGACCAAGCTCAGCTAATGAACTAACAAGTTATCTGACTGATCATTATGAAACTCAGTGATTTTTTCTCCTCAATAACATTTTATTTAACAAAATGGGGTGCAATGATGAACAAAATGTCAGGGAAGTAAACAGAAAAGTGGAGAGATATTGTGATTTGCTAGTGCTAGCCAGGCTGGGCCAGCCAGAGAGTTAATAGTTAGTTTGCCAGCAGTAGTGACTACCTCACGCGCTTCCAATTATTCCACTTATTAATTATACCTGTGCTCATGTGTTGAGGAAATGTCAAAATGTCTGCCACTAAAAAGGCCTTTAAACTTAAATCACAGGATCTCTAATCCGTGACTGCAGGAGTTTGCCATCTGTTGTGACATCACTGTATGAGGAGTGTAAAGTGCCCCCCAAAACAGAAGATTCCGAGTTTCATGTTGTCTTGCTGTTTATCCTTTTGTTTTTTCACTTGAGCTTTCTCTCCCCTTATTTGGATCTCCTATAAGTTATTGTGTTTAATAAACCATTCAAACTGCTCCAGTCTGCCTATGCTGCACTTGGGTCCTTTCCCTGCATCGAACCGTGACACCACGTAATGTCATATAAACCTGGATTAACTAGGAAGCATGAGGAACAGACACATTTGGCTTACTGGCCCCTGCAAGCATTGATTGGTGTCTCACGTGCATAAAAGACAGTATCCTTATTCTGATTGTAAATCTGTTTTCAGGAACATCCACACTGAAAGAATGTAAAGGTCCACTAATTAATTTTTTTATTTGAACAATACATCAGGTTTACATATATTAAGGGGGTTATTACACATCTCTGCAGCTCCACAAAGCTTTACAGCCTTTAATTTTAGGGAACATTTACTGCCTCACCAATCTCATCAACCTGGTTCCCAGCAGCAGTAGGCAGCTGTTTAAGTTAAAAAAGCTCTGATAAACCCACTTTACACCTGCCCAGCACCAAACAGAAAAATCAGTTAATGACTAGCTGGTATACATAATGGAGCATGAGTTGGTAGAGACCAAACCGGAGCTAAGCAAGAGCGAATATTGGACTTACATTCAGGTGAACACATCCAAATGAATAAAACAGGGTTTTATGATGGCTGGGTGTAAAATTAGATGTGCTAATACATTAGCCATAACATCTTTATAAACTGATAATATTTAGGGGTTTGTGTCCAGTAGCTTTTTTTTAATATGAATCCTGTAGCAGCATTTGGTATTTCACCATTTCTTTTGCTGCATATTTAGGTAAGACACATGAACCATTATGTATCAATATGGATGAGAGGTGGACATGTTAAAGCTGTTATATAAATTATTTACTGATGGAGGATGCATACACCTGTGAAAGGGCAGTTAAGGTGTCACATACATATATCTGTCTTGTTTTACCACTGTATCTCTTAAGCAGTTTGCATTTTGCATTTCATTCAGTACTGGTTTCTTTTGACCACATTTATTCCTAACTTTAACCAGGTAGTTTTAGTTGCCTAAACTTAACTAAACAAAGCCAGTAATAGAAGATCGGAAATCAGAAAAGACTGGATGATTTTGGGAGGCACTGACTAAGTATATATAAATAATGTAAGAAAAGGTCACTAGATTCACTGCACTTTAAAAATGCCAGCATCCACTTGCCCTCAAAACTTTCCGAAAAACTGATTTGTCGCCAAACACTGACACTATTTAGGCATTTTAAAGTTTTTGGTGGTTTGGCGACGATTCAGGGCTGCTGAGCATGTTTTACACATGGGAGAGTGCCACCTCTCAATTACAGTAAAAGGGGAAATGACAGGATGTACAGTGGAGACACTGTGCTATTCATTTCTGCAGATTACTCTTCAATATCAGCTGACAGATTAGCAGAGAGGGGCCTGCACATATAGTCCCAATTGCTGTCTGCACGGCAAAATGTGTGGTCATTACCTCAGAGGCAATACGTGCTTGCTTGCTTGTGTGTGTGTGTGTGTGTGTGTGTGTGTGTACCTTAGCAAGCCTCCAAGAATGTGTAACCCAGAGACACTTTTCCCACACAAGAGTTTGTGAGAGTGTGTGATTGTGTGGACATGAAATGGCCTTAAATTGTCATGGTTTTCAGGTGATATCCGCTTATCTCCATGGATATGTGTCGTTAAGGGGAGGCGTTAGGTTCCTGTTAGCCATGGTCTCTCTGTGGAGATAACGAGATTCGGGCTGACATGACAGCTTGGATGGTCTAATGTATTATTTCTCAAATGGCAGGGTTGAGACCCAAAGAGGGTCGAGAGAAGCTTTCAGAGGGTTACAGGAAACAACCAACATAAGGTTTGCACCATATTCCAGGGTCCATTCCTTTTTCAACTCTCACTCAAATCTACATTCAGTAAGCTACCACAATTACTGCTTTTAAAGTCATAATAAAAAGTATAATTGGTGTGTAAAATCTACTGAAACGTAAAAAAAAAACGACTTATAACTGTATCTGATTCAATTATGACTTAATTACTAAAAGGGTAGATATGACAGAGGTTCTAAGCTGCAGATTCACAGGAAATTTTTATGAAAAGCCTTTCCTCTGACTAAAGTTCTTGTACTGAAGCATTCAATTTACTCAAGTACTCATGAGTCACAACACCAAGACAGTTGAAATGACTGATCGTTTTCTATGGTAAGTAAAGAGTTTGAACATTCCTGCAGTTCTTTCAAGAAGACTCTCGATTTACTATAGATCTTTAACTGTGACAAAGATGTCAGCAGGGACAGAAACAAGTTGCCAATTATTTTTATAATATTAAAAAGCCCTTACTGTAGCCTACTTGTGAAATTGTCCAGTGCCCCTAGGGCTTCCACTTGCAGCTGGCTTTCTTTATCATGTGATTAAAACCCATCAAACATTAAAAGAAAAAGTCTAAGAGTCCACAGCCATGCTAGCTGCTCTGTGAGGTTGCACTTAGGTAAAACGTTGCTTTGGGCTAAATGCTAATGTCAGCATGCTAACATTCTCACTGTGGCAGTGCATACATGTTGATGTTTAGCAGGTAATGTTCATGTTGGCTCTAGATGAAAATTCATGGGATCACTGAAGTTATTAGCAGTGCTGCAGACTCTCACACTTCTGGCTTGTGACAACATGCTTTCACGTTCAGTCTCAAACTGTCTTGCTGCCCAAACAATTCTTATGCCAAAACACTTGAGATGTTCACAAAAAGATGAACATGCAAACGGTATTATAGTCAACATTTTTCTGGTTTAGTAATGGTTAAACCAAGCGAACATTGGTTACATATGTAACCCCATTCTATAAGTATAGTCTCAGAAAGACTGCTTAGCGCGTGTTGAACTGTTCTAGCAGAAAACCTGTGCTGGAGCCACATGGTGGCCTCACAGCCAATAGGTCCTGGGTTTGATGGCTCAGTGGCCTTTCTGTGTGGCATGTTTGCATGTTCTCCCCATGTTCACTAGGGGTTTCCTCCATAAATGAGGAAGAACGGATTGCTCCGTCCCTCCATTTGGACTTGGTCGCCACATGGATGCACCATTTGTCCCCCTGGAGGAAGGACGACTGGATGGGCAGAGGACAAAGATGCAGAGGATGTAAAATTGCATGTGTGTGTTTGCAGTGTGTATCACGTGTGACCATTAAAAAGGGGCCTTAGTAATCTTAATCCTAAAAAGGCGTTCAAGCATGTATTTGTCACATAGCCATAGTATTGTATAGTATATATCTGATGTGTCTGGAGTAGGATAGATTATTATGTTCTTTTATTTCATTTAGTTTTTTCTGGTTCTTGCTGATTGTGAATGTAACCAGGTTAAGTTAGACTGAGTGGTGGTGTGTTACTGTCCCTTTAAGTGAGACCCTGGTGGTCTGCTGCGCATTGCTTTTGGCGCAGAGCGCGAGAGAGAGAGCGCGAGAGAGAGAGCGCTAGGAGTGATACACTTCTCTCAGTACAGTTTCTACGGCTGTTGCTCTGTTTGAGAGATTTTAGAATCCTACCCAAAGTTAGGATAGAGTGGGGAAATAAACCAGAGTTAGAGCTGCAAGAGCTGAAGTTGCGTCATCTGGGAGAGACTTAAGAATAGTTCACTGAATATCCTGGTGAGTAGCGATTGTAGTATCATATCAGCTACATGGTGAATGCTACATACTAAGAGTACAAACTCTGTATATCAAAAGAAATCAGGATTATAACGATGGTATAAGATTGGAACATATAGAGATGCCACTGTGTAATTTTCTGCAGCAATGCTATTGGCCATGTGGCAGATGACCATGCAGCCGCGGATTGACTTGGCACCTCATGTGGTGTTGAAGCTAACATAACCTTTCATGTGGTTTCGTTCAAGTTAGCCTGTGTGTAATAGCTGTGTGAAAGATGTATTTACAATGCTTTGTATGTTAAAGTTCAGCGTGAGTGTTTAACACTTAAGATATTGTTAATATGCCTGGAATTATATTGTGTTGGAGTGACTTAAAATTCTAAGTCTACTAACTATGATTTAATGAAGAAAAG
Source organism: Nannoperca australis (assembly GCA_036023655.1). NCBI lineage: Eukaryota > Metazoa > Chordata > Actinopteri > Centrarchiformes > Percichthyidae > Nannoperca > Nannoperca australis. Next base: position 16,702 of record JAVQJD010101043.1, read on the forward strand.
TAAAGCAACATTTGATAGTGAGTTGACAGACACTATGGATGGAACTTTGAAAGTAATTGCCTATGCATTTGTGTAGGCTGGTTTTTTGTACAAGAAGATTCCCACTGGAACCGAGTCATTGGCCGCCTGCTGTTTCATCTCGCCTCCATCTGAGTCCCGTTAACCTCCAAAGGACTATTCATCCCCAGGATCATAACTGGGTCATCACTAAAGACTGTTGGGGAAACGGGTGGTAGGACTGTCGAGTGCACTCGCTTATTTCCAGGTCTTTATTTTGTTTATCTATTTGA